>PVIA01006754.1:11191-92928 GCA_004024845.1 Tonatia bakeri
CCCCCCCCCCCCCCCGTGAGAGTCTCAGAAAACCTCTTGGGGAGAGAACATTTCTGAAAGGAGCCTGAGGGATCTCCTCCCCCAGTTCCAGAGACTCTTGCTCCCACCTGGATCTAGAAGCTAACATTCCCGTGCTCATGACCCGCACTGCACGTGGCAGGTGTCACCCCGCGCAGCGCCAGGAGCCCGCCCGGAGGCTGTGGAGCTGCTGTCCCCGCACAGCCAGCTTGCTCTGTGATTTCTCGAGCCCTATACTCCTTCTGCGCTGCCCTGTGCCAGCCGAGTGCCCGGGCTTCCCAGGGGAAAGAGAGGCAGAGTCCAAGTGGAGGCTGTTTTTGGACCGAGGGTCCCAGGCCCCTTCTTCTTGGCAGTGGTTACAGATTTCTTCAGAAATGCCACTCTACCAGCCTGTGAATAAGAACTGGACAGTGTGACCTGCTTGTTCCAGTGTGTCTGGGAGTTTCCTGGTTGTAGCCGAGGAAGCTCTGCGTCCCAAAACAACGTGGACAGTTGGTCACTCCGCCTGTACTCCCCTTTGGTGTGAGAGAGTGAGCAAATCCTAGCCGGGTGTGTGTCCAGCAGCCCTTACACCTTCTCCCCGCCAAACAAGACTGGGGGTGATGGGAAGGTAGAAAAGACCCATTTGAGAGGAACCAAGAGGAGAAACAAGGAAGCTTCGAGATGTCAGAGAACCTGCCTCTCCTCAAATTCACACTTACCTGGGCACACGCACACAGATCCTCAGCTGAGGCCCACTCGAGGCTCCTGTCTGCTGGGTTCCTCTGTAGGGCTGGGTGGAAGGCAGTGACAGGTGTAGAGGCACCCAGTAAAATGCCTCCTGACAGTGACAGACAGGTATTTAACATTTCCTGGGGTGCACTGCTCTCTCGGGCAAGGCGACTGGGTGTGGCCCACTCTCGGGCTCCCTGGCCGGCGCCTTCCCCTGCCACCGTGCTGCCGGGCCCACGCACCCCTAATGGGTAACTAGAGCTTAAGCAAAACACCCACAAGGCTAGAGCTGTGCAAATAGGCGCGCACACCCTGGGGTGGATGCAGGGAAGGGGGGCCTGGAAGTGGCACAGGAGGCAGGAGATTCCCAGGGACACCACAGGGGGCACATGTGCAGGGAAGGAGTCCAGAACTGGCACCTTTGCACAGGCGTGCTCAGGGGATGGGCAGTTCACACACACCTTCCCCAGCCTCCTCTCCTTGTCTCCAATTAGGGCTCCAGTTTGGCATTGGTTTAGGGGCAGGTCCCGAATATCAAGAGATGTTCCCCACCCTCTCCCTGCCAGGCAGGAGCCTCTTGGGGCAGCCAGACTTGTGTGGGTACCAGGGCCTCTGGCACAGCTCCCTGGGAGAATGGGCAGGCTGGGGCGTGCTGCACAAGGGAGCAGGAGTGTGTGGGGTGGCTCTGACACAACCCAGCTGGGCTCGGCAGGGCGGGAGAGTGGAAAGGCCCCTGGCAGCTCCCCAGGCCCTTGTGCCTGGGCAAGAAAACCACAGCCTGAAAACTCCTGGTTTCTGAAGGGCGGGAAGGCGGGAGTTTTTGAGGCCTGCTCCATTCAGGCTGCCTCCCAGACTCTGTCACTCCTCTGAGGCTAGAGGGTCTGCCAAGGACGTCGGCGCAGACTTCCAGAAAGTCAGTTAGGCTGGTGCCCTCATTTCCCACCTAACATGGGAAGGATTAGCTGAAGACATTGTTCCTTTGTCCAGGGGTCCCACAAGCACTGTGAAACCAACCCACTTGGGTTCAGAGGGCAGCTGGTAAATGGGGTCCTAAGAACACTGATGGTGTTCCTGGAGGCACCAGACACTTTTTAAAGCACTTTCTGACTATTAACCCCTTCAGTTCCCACCACACCCCTAGAAAGCAGGAACTCTTATTGTCATCTCCATTTTTTAAAGGTGAGGAAGTAACTTGCCCAAGTTCACACACCTAGCATGTGGCACGGCTGGGATGTGAACCCAGGAAGTTTTTGGTCATTTGGGAATCAAACAGAATTGTGAGACAACCATTTAGGAATAGGATGGAAATGACTTAGGAGTAAATGTTGCAAACTCGAGGACCTATTGGGCCAGGCAGGTGAAATAAATGTGTGACTCAGGCTGAGCAGGGTGAGGCCTCTGCTCCGACTGCAGAGCATGCAGGCAACCCATAGGTGTCCCTATGAAAATTCCCTGGAAACAAAACTTGCCTGAAGGCCATTTGGGGCCTTGCTTAGAACAGCGGTAACCTAAGGTCAGTGCAAGTGGGGCTGTGAACAGACCCAGGCCAGGAAAATGCAGCCTCACAGCCTAACCAGGGCATATGGCTTATTCTGGGGAATGGTCTGAAAGGCCACAGAAGCAGTGAAGGGCAGAGACAGATCAGGGAGGAAGAGTGGGCAGTCCAACGCCACATTCCTATGGCCAGAAGGAGGGGGTCCAAGGATGCTGCTTCAGCCAGGGCTCATCTAACAACACAGATCCCTCCATTCTAGGATTTCAGCTTCAGCCTAGTCACTAATTCACTTGGTTGCTTCAAATTCCTTGCTATAATCCCTCAGTCTGCTTTTCTGACTTGGAGAGTCATATCATATTAAAGGAGAAGTAATATAATATTAAAGGCTGAACCTATACATTTGCTGAATTTCCATTGGTTTTGACCTACAAAAACATCAATTTCATATGATTCAGGCCTATAATTGTCCTACCTACCTTGCAAGGTGCAGAGAATAAATGAAAATGCTTGAAGCCAAAGGCTCACTGCCTTGTAAATAGCAGGCACTCAGTGAGTGCTTGGGGAATGTAAGTGCGGCTCTACAACCAGGTGAGCACGAGCCTTTCTTACTTCTAGCCAAAGCCAGCTGCATGGGCAGGGTCAGGCAAAGCAGTTCTTTGAGGGAAATTCACATTCACCCAGCTCTTCCAGGATGCGCCTTCACCACCCCCTCCCCTCACATACACATAATGGCCAGAATCCTGAACGGTCATGTCCACTTTTTAGCTGTGGACACAGAGAGGACTGCCCAAGGCCACTGTCCAGACAGGGAAGATGACTCAGTCACTCAGATGTGGCACTGACCAAGTTCACGCTGCAACAGGTCTTGAGGACTGCACAATCTCGTCGAGGGTAACCAGAGTTTAACGGATGCACGGTAGGTAGAAGGCGCTGTCCTGGGCTATTTGCGAAGCCGCACAAACTTGTTGGAGAATGAGGCACAGAAAAGGGGGGCAGGGGGTGGCTGGCGGCCATGGCGGCCATTGCGGCCAAGCAGCCCTTTCCTTTTCTTAGGCGCAGAGCGGCCCCAGGCCCGCGTCTTAATATAGACAGCTGGCGAGGGTAGGTAGTGGACCGAACAAAGAGTTGGGACGCGCGGTCCTCGGGGACACCATTGTGAATCCCTCGGATTGGCGCACGCCGCCCCGGGGAGAAGCCCTCCTCCAGCAGGGATTCTTGGGCGGGGCCGAGACCCAGCGGGGCCCCCTCTGCTGCCGCTTACTAAGGCCTGGATGGCGACCGCCGGCCAGTGAGAGGTGGCGTGGTGTCCCCGCCCTGTCCAGCACCTGACCACGTTTCTACTGGCCAAAGAACAGGGCGTGCGGGCTTCGCTCCCCGCGAAAGACGATTCTATCGTCTTTCCCCCATCGGCCAACGAGCAGGCTGGCTGATGTGATGGGGGGTGCGGGACTGACATGTGCGGGACAAGGTGAATGGGATTGGGCCCAGATCCGGCTGGCGCCCCGGCACTCCAAGCCTCTTCCGTCCGGGCAGAGGAGTCGGAGGCCCGGGGAGGCAGCCGGGATGGTGCATGGTAAGCTCAGGGTGTCTCGCAGTGGGAATGGGGCCAGTTGGCCCCTGACCTAAGAAAACCAAAAAAGGGAGACTCAGTATCTCCTCTCGCCAGACCTCAAGCCTCACTGGATTTGGCAACCGTGCTTCCTGCACAATCCCGGACTCCGGGTTTTCTCCACTCCTAGATCGGCCGCCCCAAGAGACAGACAGCTAAACCTGCCAATGGCAGGACGCAAAGCGTCAACTTTGTGTTCGCCCGCCACTCTCAGCCAGTGTGCTCTGGTTTTTCGGGAGTCCCGCCTTCCGTGTCGGGCGCCCCCTGCTGGCAACACAGGGATGAACGCTATCTGTCGCCATGTTGTGTGTGGCACAGGTGTTTTTCTGGAACGTATTTACACCTCTTCTGATCTTCTTTTGTACATGGCTGGTTTCTTAATTCGACAGCCAAATGGGGTGGCGATATGGAGGATGGAGCCTGCGGGTTTTCGGTCGTCTGCGTGGGTTGGATCGACACGTCACGCCACACTAGCCGAGCCCAACGCCATCTTGAGTGTGGCGGCTTGATGGTTCCCTCCTCGGGGCTCCGCGTGGTCCTCTAAATCGCGTCCGAAACTTCAAAGAGCTCCCAAGGACTAGCCCAACTGGTCTAAAGAACGATTGCTGCCCCTCACCCCCACCCCGCGCAGTTCATGGGCCCCTTGCAGCCCCTAAGTGGGATGGGAGAAGGGTATACTCGAAGGCCGAGCGCTGGAAGTTCCCTGAGGCTGTCGCGACGGCAGTGACTGCTTGGGGCCGGTACTATCCAGAAGCCTGGAGTGCGAAGCCCGCGGGCTGTCCTACTTGAGGGGAGTAGCCCGCACTCGCCCTCGAGGCCCCTCTAAGTATTAATCACTGAGTCAGTGTGCTTGGCACGGAGCCTGCTCGTCGGCTGGCTTAGGGGGCGCGCGCAGGGGCTAGTGGTGGTAAAGGGGTGACGCCCCCAAAGACTCAGGGTCCCTGGGGCTGTGCAGAGAGGTGAACATGGTAAAGACACGGTGCAGCCCGGGTGCGGGGGTCTCGGCCTCGCACCCTCATCTCTCGTCGTGGGGCTTACGCCTATTTGCGCTGGGGCAATTATCTGTCGAAAGAGCGCAGGCACGGGGGTGGGGGCAAGCAGCTTCGCGGGCACCACGAAGGGCACCGCCCGGGGCGAGCACAGCCCAGCACCCAGCCTTCCCCTCCCCCTTGCTGGCAGCCGTCGTGCGCACAGGCCTCCACCTCCTCTTCCCTCCCCTCCTTCCCTGGAACCGCGGGGAGGGGTAAAGGGGGAGGTGCTGGGCGAGCAGCTTTGCCGCGCTTCGGCTTATTTGCGTCAGCAGCCCCAGCAAAACAGCGGCGAGAACGCGCGCCCTGACTTCGCGCGCGCGCGTGCGTGCGCCCTTCCCCCACAGCATCGGCGCCGCCGAGACCCGGCAAACTTAGGCTGTGAATGACAGTGCGGCCGGCGACTGCGCAGCGCCTGACTCACCAAGGCACTGCCGCTTTAAGCACGCTTGCCCATTGTTCGGATTGGAGCCAATGAGCGAGCACCCGCTCCCAGACCTCAGCCAATAGCATTTGGGTAGAGGAATCCGGGCACCGCCTACTAATCTATATTAAAGGTTCTGCCGCCGCGTGAGTTCCCCACTGGCTGCTCTGAAAAGCCATCTTTGCATTGTTCCTGTGTCTGCTTCTCAACTCGCTGCAGCCTCCTCTGCCGCGCGCCTCCTCAGTCGCCGCGGACTCCGGCAGCGTTTTCGCCAGAGTCCTCGAACTCTCGCTTTTTTTTTTTTAATCTGCATAGGATCACCGGCGTGCCCACCATGTCAGACGCGGCCGTGGATACCAGCTCCGAGATCACCACCAAGGTGAGTTGAACGCCGCCCGCCCCTTCGGGGTCTGCGAGCTGTTGTCGCCGCAGTGGTGTTTGGCGCGCGACGCCTGGAATTCGCTGAATCTTCTGTTGGTCTCTCCCGCGGGGAACCCGGCCTAGGCTCATAAGGCAGCCCACTCTTTGTGTATGTGCGGGTGGGGGGCGGGAAGTGCCGCGGGCAAACGTGATGCCCGTCGTGGAGTGGGCCGGGCACCGTCGAAGGTAGGGGGAGGGCGGGTGCGGAGGTTTAGGGGCTCCGGGGAAGACTGCTCTTCGGTTCCGGAAACTTGTTTGTGACTCGTCTGAACTGCGGCGGGAGAAGAGGGGCCCGGCTAGGGGGTCGTCGGCCCGCGGGGCGCACGGAAATAACTTTGAAACTCCAGCGCGTTTGGAATCGGAAGTGTTGGGGGGGCGCGTATGCGGGCCGCCTGCGGGAAGTGGCAGCTCCGCGGCGAGCGCCCGCCGGCGGCGCTGCTCTTTGTTTGGCGCCGGGCTGCCCCGTTTCGCGCCTTGCAGTGGGTCCGAGGTTTATCTGCACGGAGCGCTGATAAGGTGGTGTGGGCGGCGGGCGGGCCGGCGGGCCGCGACGTCGATTGTCTCTGTGGAGGTGTGAAGGTCTCTGTCTCCCTAGGTACTTGGGAAGGCGGGGGTGGGCGTCCTTCCGGGGGCAGTGCGCCGGGAACAGCCGCCCTGCTTAAATAATTCACCAGCGAAGCCGGGCTTGGCTGAGGAGAAAGCCCACGCGCCGGAGGAGAGGAAACAGAAAGTGAAGGAGCGGCGCGCTGGGGCGACGATGGGCGCCCCCCGCGGCTGCCCGGGAGCGCAGTGTGCGCGGCCCCTCCGGGGGCGACGCAGGCAAACAAAAGCAGCGACCGCGGCTGGCTGGTTGTGGGGTCGTGCCGGGTGCCGGGGGTTGTCGGAGTTCTGTACTAGGGGGTTCGTTGCCGTCCTAGGTTTTGAGGTCGTGCGCATTTTTGCGCGCCGCCTCTGTCTCGCTGCCCGCCTGGGAGCATCTCCGCCCTTGGCGGGAGCGCGACACTTTAAATCAGACCTGAACCTGTTTTTTTTTTTTAACCGTTCGGGCCTCGTCTCAGTCTGTCTGACGGGCACGAGTCACCTTCGCGTCTCCTTAACCCCAGTGCCCCTGGCGTCACCCCTGGCTCTCTCCCAGTGACGGCTCCCCCGGCGGACCGGAGCTTTCGACCCGGCTTTCCAGAGAGGTTCCCAGCGACCCCCCTTTGGGCCCAGCAGGCGATTGGTTTGGGTGGGAAGATCGGCCCTCCCCAGTGCGGGCATACGCCTTGCTTCTGAGGTGATTTGCCGCTAAGAGCAATAAGTAACCGCGTGGAATGCTTCCCCGACGGCCTCGGGCTACGCTACCGAAAAAGCCCAGTGGAATTCGGGGCGGCCTCCCGCGGGACTTTGCCCGCCAAATACAGAGACGCAAGCCCGCTCTTATAGGCTTGCGGGGTGGGGTGGGGTGTCGCGGGGGCTTCCGGAACCGGGAAAGACTGGTGTGCACCTCTCATGATTGGCGTAGCTAACGCAGCCCGCGGGCTACGGGTCTCCTGGGTCAGGGGCGCACTCGGCGGCCCCGGGCCACGTGCTCTGCGCGCGCGGTGCGTGCGGAGGCCCGCGCGCAAAGCTCGCCGGGCGGGGGCTGCGCGCCTGCGCGATGCGACCTCCCCGCCCCCACCTGCTCCCTGGGGCTTCGGCCGCCAGGGGGCGGGAGCGGGCGGCGCCGGATCCGCGTTGGGCGGGCTGGTGCAAACCGGGCCGACAGGTGCCCCGAGGCTGTTTTCTGGATGGCGCCCGGGGCCTCTCGTTACTTGACTGTTGGCGGCAGGCCCAGCCGCACCAGGTGGAAAAAGTTACGGGGCTTCTGGGCGCCCGCAGCGGCGCTGCCCTTTGGAATGCCAGCCCTGTGAGGTGTGCGGGAGGGAGGTGAGGCATTTCGGGCGAGGGCAAGCATTACCTGAGGCCGCACTTATTTGCAGGCATAAGTTTATGGGCACCCCCCCCCCCCCACAGCCGTCGGATATGGGGAGATTGGGAGGGGCCCCGGGTTTTTGCAAAGGCCGAAGGTTGTCTCTAGGTCCTAGACTGTCGTGGGTTTGGGCTGGGGCTCAGCTGCGAGGACTCTGGTTGGTGAGGTGGCCTCCCCAGTTCTGCGTCCCTTCCCCGGCTAGTCCGCCCACGGGAGTTCTCCCGCAGTGTCAGGGTCCTTCCCCCTTCACCTTATTTATGGCACAAGTCTGCTGCCTTCCCAGAAGGACTTACGAGAGGCGGAGCTCCCTCTGGTTGGAAACAAGTCTGACGGGTGTGTGTGTGAGTGAAGTGTTCCCCGGGCTTGTCTGCCCAGTCGGACGGGTTTGGAGCTGTGATGCCACATGGCTTTTTTCTCTAACGGCTGGGATTCAAACGATAACCTGACGACGGACACAGTCCGTATCTGTGGCCTTTCCTTCTACCAGTTCCGCGTGTATTACACAGCGCTTTTGACTTAGGATATACAGTGAGCAGCACATATGTACCTGTAGTTCTGGGCCCCCTCGCCAGTCCTGGGTTGCTTAAAAGACTTACTGGTTCCTCCTTCCGTTTTGAAGGACTTAAAGGAGAAGAAGGAAGTTGTGGAGGAGGCAGAGAATGGAAGAGATGCACCTGCTAATGGCAACGCTGTGAGTGTCAACCTTGCTCATGACTCCCTAGCCGTTCTTGGCCAAGAAGTTCTCTTCCCAGGATGACTTTGGGCTTAACTTAGGCCAGGGCGCGGGAGCAGATTGGGAGGTTTGTGTGTCTAGGTTTCCTGGTGGAGCTTCGGGAGTCTGAGGTTGCAGTAGAGCATCGGGCAGGGTTCGGGGCAAGGGGTGGGGGCAGGAGTGATGCTCTGTCTTTGGTAATAACCTGGTAATGTTTTCTGTCGAGGAGAATGAGGAAAATGGAGAGCAGGAGGCTGACAATGAGGTAGATGAAGAAGAGGAAGAAGGAGGGGAGGAGGAGGAAGAGGAGGAGGAAGGTGATGGTGAGTAGCCTTGTCTGTCCCCCCTTGTGAAAGGGTGTCTTGCCTGGCCTCCCACACGGGTGGGGAGAGTTGGGGGCTCCCAGGGTGGGGGTCAGCAGACCACCTGCAGCTGAACAGGGCTTGTCCCAGTGGAGCCAGGGCCTTGTTTCGGGCCAGCAGTGGAAAGCTGTGCCGTGCACACTGCCACTGGGGTGGGGAGTAGCCACTGATCTGTGGGTCCAGCCTCTCTAGGTGTAGCTGCTTGGGCTTCTGGGTCACACTCCCACCTGAAGACAAATGTCCACGTGGGTGTTGTGGGTTACCCCAGTTGCCCTTTGTCAGGCAGCAGAGACAGATCCAGCGGCATGCCACCCTGGCAAATCTTGTTGCTAGATTTCTCTAAGGAACTGCAGGCCCAGTTTTCCTGTTTTCCTGCTCCTTTCCCTCCAGGTTTTGGCTGCCACTGGGTGGGAGGGTGCCAGGACCCTTTCTGGTTGGCTGAGGATAGGAGGGTGGTTAACCTGGCGTCTGATTCTCCAGGTGAGGAGGAGGATGGAGATGAAGATGAGGAGGCTGAGGCAGCTACGGGCAAACGGGCAGCTGAAGATGATGAGGTGGGTTCTGGCTTGAGGGGCAGAAGGGCTGGGGTCTGAGTGAGGCACTGAGGCTGGAGGGGCTGACAGGAGTGCATTTCGGATGCTGGCTATTTGAGTTGCTGAAAGCCTCCCCAAGCTGCCAGGACTGCGAGCTGGGGCTGAGGCAGTTGGTGGGTGAGCCCAGTGGGTTGGAGGGGCCTTGACAGTATTTTTCCTGCCTAGGATGACGATGTTGACACCAAGAAGCAGAAGACCGATGAGGATGACTAGACAGCAAAAAAGGAAAAGTTAAACTTAAAAAAGGCCGCCGTGACCTATTCACCCTCCACTTCCCGTCTCAGAATCTAAACGTGGTCACCTTCGAGTAGAGAGTCCCGCCCGCCCACCGCAGGCAGCGCCACCCGCAGATGACATGCGCTCTCCACACCCAACCAAAACCACAACGTGAATTTGCAACAGGGGAGGAAAAAACCAAAACTTCCAAGGCCCTGCTTTTTTTCTTAAAAGTACTTTAAAAAGGAAAATTTGTTTGTATTTTTTATTTACATTTTATATTTTTGTACATATTGTTAGGGGTCAGCCATTTTTAATGATCTCGGGATGACCAAACCAGCCTTTGGAGCGTTCTCTGTCCTACTTCCGACTTTACTTGTGGTGTGACCATGTTCATTATAATCTCAAAGGAGAAAAAAAACCTTGTAAAAAAAGCAAAAACAACAACAAAAAAACAATCTTATTCCGAGCATTCCAGTAACTTTTTGTGTATGTACTTAGCTGTACTATAAGTAGTTGGTTTGTATGAGATGGTTAAAAAGGCCAAAGATAAAAGGTTGCTTTTTTTTCCTTTTTTTGTCTATGAAGTTGCTGTTTATTTTTTTTGGCCTGTTTGATGTATGTGTGAAACAATGTTGTCCAACAATAAACCGGAATTTTATTTTGCTGAGTTGTTCTAACAAAGCTGTCTCAAGCCTGTTTTTTTCTATTTTGGTTTCTTGAAACTTGGGGAGAGGGCAGTGAGATAGGGGATGGTTGAACTCAGCCCCAGCTCTTTCCTGGGCAGGAACTGGGTTGAAGACATCGGTTTGGGAAGAGATGGGTGTGCTCTTTGGGCAGCAGGATCCAGGCCAGGGGCCAACTGGGGAGCTGCATGCCAGGTTGGTCTGTTGTACCAAGAACCTTTTTCTGGGATCACATCATTGAGTGCCAAGTGAACCTTGGGTGCCCTGGAAGGTGTCTACAGCCTCCGGCACTGGAGGAACAAGTCAGGTGTGTGGCTCCACTCCCTGGATGCAGCCTCCCAACAGGGCCAGTGGGTCTTCCCCGCCCAGGCCTCCCAGGATTAGCTCTCCACGGAAGAGCTAATGGAGTAGTGCCCCCTGGTGGTGGTATGAGGCACTGTCCCTTAGTTACTTTCCAGGGCAATGATGCAGCCTTGCCCTCATTCTCTAATTGACCTGCTGGAGAAACAAGTACCTGGGTTATCTGGCAGGCCCCCTGCCTCTTGAGCATAGTTAGAGCTGATAGGTGGGCTGTTTTGACTAACTGGAGGAAGTGTGACCTCGAGCTCCAGCCCTCAAGGAGAGGTGATGGTTGGAGCCCACTGAACTTTGTGGTCCACAGATGAGCTCTGTTGGCAGAATCTCCTGTGATCATTGTCCGGAAGGGCTAACAGCCCAGCTGTGGTAGTTTGGGGAATGGGCTGGTTTCAAGGTGGAGAGTTTACAGGACCCACTGCAGGAGGGTCGAAAGGTATATGGATTCTGCTCCTACCTTATGCCACGACCTGGGTAACCCTGGGCTTCCCTTGTTCCCTGAATAGTCTTAAATCTGGTGTCACTGTTCCAAGTGAGATACATGGGTGCAAGGAAAGTGGGAGTGGGAGGGGAGTCAGACACTCACCTGGAGCTGTGAATTTGAAGGGGCAAAACCCCTGCAAACTCCCTACCATCCTGCCCTCCAACACTGGCCATGTGGGGGGTTCCTTTTCTCACCTTGGAGCTGACTGGTGGCCACTGACTGCAGTGGCCACACACTTTCTTATCACAAGAAAGAGCCCCTGGGACCTCAGTCCCACCTGACAGGAGACATGGTCGGGTATTTCATCTACACTTGCCCCCTCAGGTGAGGGGCAAATGTTACCAATGGGAGGCATCCATCTATCTACAGCTCCTTAAGAACAATCTACTGTCCTGAGCCACAGACCAGGGAATCTGACAGCAGGGGAGGGCTTCCCTGAGGAGGCCGTCTTGAAGCTGAGACTGAAAGGGCCCCAAGGATGAAAGGAGATGGGGAGGGCCGCGGGGAGGAGCCCGACGTGGGCAGGCCACATGCCGGAGGGAGCGGAGGACTCCAAGGGCGCGAGTAGGCAAAGGGGGGACTGGGGCAGGCACATCCTGTGGGCCAGTTACGGTGGTAGGATCAGGGGAAGCCAAGGAGGGGTTTTAAGCAGGAAAACTCCCTGGGAAAGGAGTGAAGTGACGTCTGCAGAGGCCACGGGGGCCTGGGTTGAGGGGAAATGCTGGGAGGGAGAGCAGTGGGTACACTTAAGACACCACATGGGATAAAGCATTGAGACTCAGGGATTGACTGGGTATTGGAGGCAGTTCCTATGGAGGATACCCCAGGCTCTGGCCTGAGCCCGTTGGCACAGGGAGGAGCCGGTTACCACGGGTGGAGCCGGAAGGGAAGGTCTGGAGCCGCATCGCATCGTGGTCTCGCTGCATTTGCGGTAGACTGTCAGAGGCTGTTGGGTGCGCAAGTCTGGAGGGCAGGAGAGAGGGCTCGGCTGCAGCAGAGTGATGGAGGCCGAGGCGTGGATAAAGTGAGCCAGGGCAAGGGCGAAGCTGGGCCCTGTCCCTCCCAGGAAATGAAGCCTCTGAGACAGGGACCCCCCCCCCCGCCCCCCACCGCTCTACCTACACAGTGCCTCGCCTCCCTTGCTCACCAGCCACACCAGCCTCCGTGCGTCCACAGCAGACTTGGGCCTCCCTTAGGGCCTTTGCACTTGATGTTCCTACCACAGGGATGTGTGACTCCAAGACTTCTCATGGCTTGCTCCGTGTCAGGTTTCAGCGCCAATGTTACCTTCCCATTCTTCCCGTTCGCCTTTCCCAGGACCCCTAAGGAGCCCTTCCCCAGTGCTCACCCTCGCCCCCAGAACAATTCTCACAGTGTGAGCTTATAGTTGTCACCTGCTTGTGGGTGTTTGGCCTGTCCTGCACTGAGGTCAGGGGCCCCTTCTTATTTACCACGTTTCCCTGCACATGCTAAGTATTCTGTCCATTCCGTTCATTTGTTTGTTCATTCATTAGTTCACATATGTAGTGATTGCTTTCTGTGCCAGGCGCTGTTACAGGCTCGAGACACAGAAAAGAGCAAGAGAGACAAGGCCCCTCGTCCTTACCTGGCTGGTGGGACACCACGTGCAGCCCATTCCACACCTGTCTCCACTTTTGTGGTTTCCGCCAGATGCCTGCATTCTGGGAAGGTCTCGCCCTTCACAGGGTCTAAAGCTTAGCTCTCCTCACTTGGCTGCTCAGGCCCCAGGATGCCTGTCCCCCATTGAGCTGTCCCCAAACTGCTGGCAGGGTCAGGGGTAGGTCAAGGCCTAGGTAGGAGAAGCCCTCTGACCCTGTGTGCCCACCTTACACCCCTATACAGGCTGGGCAGCTGGCTGCTTGAGGCAAGACTGGCCAGCTGCTCTCCGTGCAGCTGCCCAGGGCAGCAAAGTCTTGCACATGTTCCCAAGGCCCAGGGCCCAGGGGAGAAGCTAACACAGAAGGGGACTAGAGAGGCCTTACAGCAGGCAACACCTGGAGCTGGGATCAGGTCTAACCCGCCCTGCTCAGAACTACAATGCTCTCAGAAAGGAAGTGAGAAGCAGCCCCATGTAGAGCGGACATGGTAGTTAATATGGGGCAAGGAGCTATACCTTGCTGAGCCCTAATTTTCCTCTGCACAATGAGAATGGCATGAGGCGAGAGTCAGGGCCTGGCACTGCCTCTCTCCGGGTCCCATGTCTGCACTGAGCTCCCTGCACTCTTTGTCCCAGCTGTACCCCCTCATTCCACCAAAAGTTTGGCCTGAAACAGCCCTTGCTCCCTTCAGCAGAACCTACTTTTCTCTAGTCCTGACCTGGTGCACAGTTAACCACTGTCTGGGGGCCTGTCCTCAAGGTCCAGGGTTGCCTCCATTCTCTTTACTCTCAAAGTCCCTCCAAGTGCAAGGACGGGCACCCAAGGAGCCCAAGTTGGAAGATTCATGAGAGATGGGCGCCCTCTGGTGGCCACAGAGGAGCTGCGGGGGCTCTCGTGGGTTCTGCTCAGTCCAGTGGAGTCCTTTAGTGGGCCCCGCCCCAGGGTCAGCCTCAGCCACCACTACTCCCCACAACAAGACCTTCCTCCCTCTGTATTGCTGGAACTGCAGTAGACATGACAGTCAGCAGTCATTTCCCAAGCCTTCCCTCTGGGAAGTTGATGGCCCAATCCAGGGACCCAGTCCTTCTTTCCCTGGGACAGCCAAGGCCTCCTCAGAGCTGAGGCCAGGCTGGGCTCCACCGAGGTCGCTGGCCATCCCTGGGTCTTGCCTCTGGGGCTCCTCTTACTTAGCTCCATTCAATTGCTGGGCATGCACAGCGTCCTCCTTGGGCAGGCCCACCTCTTAGTCATCTCTGGACCCTGTCTCGGGACTCCTCAGAGCCTTGGCATCAAATGGATCCCCATATTAGGTGGGTAGGCTTCTTATTAATTTCCTGCTGTGCTTTGGGGTCTGCCGAAACCACAAACATGGGCTTTTTTATTTTTATTAAAGGTTTTATTTATTTATTTTTAGAGAAGAGGGGCAAGGAGAGAGAGAAACATCGATGTGTGAGAGAGACAGGGATCTGTTGCCTCTCGCTTGCCCCCAACTGGGGAGGCATGTGCTCTGACTGGGAATCAAACCAGCGACCTGTTGGTTCACAAGCTGGTGCTCAGTCCACTGAACTACACCCCCAGAGCAAACATGGGCATTTTTTAGATGTGACATTCCCAGTGGCCAGAGGCCAAGGAGGTGCCTGGGGCCAGAGGCCAGGTCTTCCTCAGCAAGTGACTGTGCACCTCCTCCCGAATCCACCACTGAGGGTCCGGAATTTGGTCCGGCAATGCCCTTTGGGCCTGGGAATGTTTGAGGATCACGATGGTCATAACACCAATTCAGTATCATAAAGAGTCTATTTTTAGGTAAACTCTCCAAGGGGGTTTAATGTAAACCCTCCAAGAAAAACTGGTTCTGACCTTAGCCTAATTGTACCAAATGAATTGTAGCTTGTTGATGAGTATCAGCCAATTAAAAGTTGGCAGACATCTGCAGGGAGAGATGATTTGCATTCCAATCCTTACCCAGGGCCAGGCCCCAAGTAAATGATATGTATAGCCAACAGTGTACCATGAAAAAAAATAAATGACCGTTATCAACTTCTGTAATAACATAAAACAGTAAAATAAAGCCCCAAGTTCTCTACCTAGTTAGAACTGACTGATCACATACAGCTCCATCACATAGGGATGCCCTGTGCACCATAAGATATCCAGATAGCACACTGTTTAGCTCAAATGCACATACATTGGCCCCAAATGAAAGTAATAATTATAATACACGTTAACAATTCAAGTGACAATAATTTTGCTTATCCTTTTATAATCGAGAAGAGCTACTTGGGGGATGATTTGAATAAATCAAGTCACTTAAAAAGCCATTCTAAGATACCTAAGTAAATGTCTCTTTTCTTTGAATATATTTCCTTTAATAAGTACAAGAATTCAAAAGTAGTCTGTGGAACCAAGAGCTGCCTTGAGTTCAGAAGTGGGTGGTCAGTACCTGTTGGCTGTGGCCAGAGATGGTGATGTACGTTTCTAACCTCCTGGAAGGCATGTTTTAAAACTAAGGGTTTATTGGAGGTCCCTAAATGTTCTGTTCACTATATCCTTCGTGTCTCTGTAATTTTTTCAGTTGCTAATTATTTAGGCCAAATAAATAATTCCCTTCATTAACTAGTTAGGACCAAGTGACTGTTTATGTCCTAACAGTGGCAGCCATGTTATTTTTGGGGAAAAAAGGCCATCTAAATTGAGAGAACAGATATTTTTATTTTATAATCACAATGACCTCCTAATGGGGTGTGTGTCTGCTGAGCATAGCACAGCTGCTCAAACCTTGGGACCAGATTGTACACCACCACCCTCCTTTCCTGTTCACACTGATGTTTGAAGAGTACTTGCTTCTTATCACCAAGACTTTCAAACACCTGGTTTTCCAAAGATACCTCACCACAAAGAATACAGTGCATTCTACCGTTGAAACTGAGCCCTGGCTGGTATGGTTCAGTAGATTGGGTGCCAGCCTGAGAAGCAAAGGGTCGCTGGTTCAATTCCCAGTCTGGGCACATGCCTGAGTTTCGGGCCAGGTCTCCAATTGGGGGTACATGAGAGGCAACCACACACTGATGTTTCTCTCCCTCTCTTTCTCCCTCCCTTCCTCTCTAAAAATAAATAAAATTTTTTAAAAAATTGAACTATTTTGAGCTAATAGTTTAAGCAGTGTGACACAGCTGTCCCGTATCACTGTATTTCCTTTGAAAATTGTAAGATCCTACAGCCCCCCTATAACTTTGCTGCAGAGCCTTGGCGGACAGTTTGGGAGCCACATGTATTCTCCAAATCTCTGCTTCTCCCTCCACTCCATTCCACCCCACAGTTTAGTCAAAACCACTCAGTTTCAGACCCAGATAAAAGCCCCAAAAAGAACTAAGCCAGAGGATGTCTTCGCTCTGAGGACCATTTTGACAGGGCATTTTGAAAGTCACAAGACAATGACCAGGTCACTAAGACAGAAGTTCTAAAAATAAACTTGCTAATACAGAGGCCTTGGCCAAGGGGTGCATCTTGGGGCTCTCTTGTCGTGAAGGACACATTGGAAGGGAAGGACCTGCGGAGGGGGCCATGGGGACGGAGGACAGTGGGGGACGTGTTTACAAAACTGTCACTACTGCATTGTGGGGCAGCTCATCCTTCGCCCCTCTCTGAAGTTCTCATCCCTCCCTGGCACCTGGGCAGATGTTCCCATCCACCCCTCTCACCCAAGGCTGGGGGGTAAAGGACAGCAAGGACATCACGTCTTTGTCCTGCTTCCTCCTCCTTTCTCCTCTGTCCTACACCAGGCTGGAAGGGGCCGGCCTTTCCCATCACACCTGGGTTCTTTGTGGAAAACTAGACAATCAAGTGTACACACCTGGTTTGTGCTTTATAAAAAAACAATTTTTTTAATGTATTGATTTGCGGAAGTGGAGAGAGAGAGAGAGAGAGAGAGAGAGATCTACTGTTCCACTTACTGACACATTTATTGGTTGATTCTTGTATGTGCCCTGATGGAGGACCGAACCTGCAACCTTGGCGTATCAGAACAACACTCTAACCAGCTGAGCTACCCAGCCAGGGCCTGGTTCTTGCTTTCTTGATGATAGTTTAAAAGATTTAAAACATCTTTTCTAGTAGAGCCTGGATTTCCAGGCTGTTGGCTTGCTGGGGACTGGTCAACCCTGCTTTGGTGGTCAGAAGCTGAACGCTGACATCTTTCTGTTTCTTCACCTGCTCCCTCCAGACTGATGCTGCCACTGCCCCGCCCTGCCCTCTGCAGAGCACGGGCTACTGTCTGAAATTATCTGCTTGCTGTCTCCTCTCGTTAGAGTCTGATGGTAGGACATTCATCTTGTCCAGGAAATACCTCCTGTCCTCTGGCCTCGAGTCTTACTACTGTGGAAACCAAAAACTTTTCATTGTTGGCATTCTGTAAAGGACAGTGAAGGCTACTTGTAGCTCAGAGGCAAGTTCCTAAAACAAGGATCCTTTAAAATTTTCTCTCTTACCTCAGACTTGAAAGCACCACAGACATAATAATCACTTCACTCCCAAACAGGGTCCTGCTGGCCGTGGGCTTTAAAGCCTCCCAGCATCCCAGCCCCTCCCAGGTGCTTCCTCAGATTCTCCAGTCAACTTCTGGGAGAGCTTTCCTTCATTTTGTAACTTATTCTGTCCCTTAGGAATAATAGTCTCTACCAACTTAGAATGTCTACCCTTTCTGGAAACCTCTTAAGCAAACAAACATTATAAAGAAATGGAAAGAGTTAAAAACAGCAACAAATCAACAGGTAAAGGATGTGTCTTTGTTGTGAAAGCCACAAGGATGAGGTCACAGGTTGTGTTTGTAAGTTTCACACTCTCGGGGAAAACACGCACCGACGCACTCTGGAACTGCAGGCTCGACCCGCCGATCTCTGGAGTAAAACAGAGTTGTGAGCCCCATAAATGTCTTTCTCTCATCATGGAGCCAGGTTCATGGTCCAGAGAAAGGAGAGATGAAAGCAGTACCAAGTTAAAGACTGTAGGAATATTTTAATTCATATGTTTCAATTCATTACATAATAATATCACAGTCTATTTTACAAGTTAAATGTATGAGAATGTATGAAATAGAAACGGTAGGAAAAGACTAAACGTGGGTCAAGAACATGAATTTTCCAAAGCCAGGGCCAGAGGGAGCTGTGTCTCCTGCAGGACCCGAGGAGGAGGCAGGGAAGGCGGCGGGAAGAGCATTGGCTCCGGTGAGTGTCTGTCCCGCGTTTACCCTGCGATAGAGTCGAGGCACGCCCTCTGCCCTGGTCTGAGGTGGGGAGTTAAGTCTGGTCAGCGAAGATGGCAGCTTGAGGGAAGAAAGCCATCTGGTTACCCACACAGAGCTGGTCCCCTGGTGGCCACAGGTAGGTTTGGTCGTAGAGGGAATTAGGGGTGGAAGTGTCAAAATTAAATGTATGGAGGAAAAAGGTAAAGTTTCCTCCTTCCCCCGCAAAAACCCAGATTCTTGAAATGCACATACATTCTTCTCTCAAACGTAGAACAGCCTCACTCTGGATGTGCTCACAAGAAGATCGTCGTCAAAGAACTTTGTCTCTATGATGACATTCCCGCTACAAGTAAGAAGAGAAGGCGAGAGTGCTGTGTTAAGCGACAGATTTCATTTCCACCAAATGGCTTCAATCTGGGCCCATGGACACTTACGTAGAACCTTGGCTTGGTGACATTAAAATCTGTGTCTGTAATGTGGTTAGAAGCCTAATATGACATTTAACTTATGTGACTATGTTTGTCTTTCTTGAGTCCAGAAGTCAGAAGAGAGAGCACGTCTTAATCCTTGGTACGCGTAAGGTCCTTGGTAGAGTGCTCTGCACACAGCGGTGCTTATAAATACGACTGGCTTTCTGACGAACGTAAAACCTGCAGACAGCAGGGGTGGTATTTCCCCTACAACACCACTGTTCTCCTCACTTTGGGTAACAGCACTCTGCTCTTCTTTTGGGGAACCACCCATCTCCAGTCCATGGGTCAGTCAAGCGGCCCCTACCTCACCTGGCAAAGGGGTGGACACAGGATGTAATATGGGCCAAAGAGACTCTCTTCCCTAAGCAGG
Organism: Tonatia bakeri; assembly: GCA_004024845.1. Taxonomy (NCBI): domain Eukaryota; kingdom Metazoa; phylum Chordata; class Mammalia; order Chiroptera; family Phyllostomidae; genus Tonatia; species Tonatia bakeri. Next base: position 29,956 of record PVIA01006754.1, read on the forward strand.
ATTCTTCCCTATGGCTGCTCCTTGAGGAAACCATCCACAGACAGATTCCTGCCACCTGCATCTTTCGAGCTGCCCAGAGCTCAGCCCTTTCAACTCTGGCGTGTTAGCCAGGGTCAGTTTCTATGGCATGCAACCAAAGAACCCCAAACGATACACCTGTATTGGGCAGAGTAGAATTTCATTTTTATTGGTGGATATCTGAGTGTTTAAAAACCAAACCATTTTTGAACTGAGTTGAGGGCAACAGAGGTACTGTCTTTGGGTTCTAAACACTAGTATAACTTTAGTAACCTAAATTATGTTACCGTAGACTTACTGGTTTTAATATCTGGAAGAAATCAGGCCTGGCCCAAAAGTCAAATTACGCTTAATAAAATATAAAAAATGCCTTCTACATACTACACTGTACTTCCCTAGAGTAATTAATAGCCAGCAGATACATTTTTGCTGGTAATTAATTTAAAAAATAGGTAAATAAGGAATTCAAGGTCTGAATGACTTAAAGAATATAAAACACTATTGTGACTAAAAATCTACTAAAGATTTATAAGTAATCTCTACTTAGAAATTCAATGTAGCTTTCATAAAGGACCTGTTTAGAGAGATGATTCAACATTACACAATGATCTGTGTGAATAAGTCATTACTAGGCACTGTAACTAAAACTTTTGAAAGAGTAGTATCTTCTCCTGAGAGAAAATGGGTGGGCAGTTATTGACAGTGTTTTTGGACAAATGACCAACTAATAATTCTCTGAGCTAGAAGCACTGCTATTAAAATGGTAAGCTAGTCTCCGAAAAACTGTAACCAAATATTATCCTCTAAAACAGAATTAGGGCTTTGCCAGATTCTGTTGAAGGCCGTTTAAACAAAGTACAGAGCACCAGAAGTTTGGTAATCAGGAAAGGAAGGAAATTAGCATGGATTTAATATACTACATGCCAGTGTCCTTCCAGGTCATCTCACTTTATTCTCTCTACACCGCTGTGAGAGAGAACGATTAATTCTGTGTCTAGAGAGGAGAAAAATAAGGCCCAGAGAGGTAAAGTAGATGTCCGAGATCACACAGCTAGTCAGGGTTAATCAGGAGTTTTAGTCTACAGGCCTAATCTAAAGTTTTATATCCTTTCCATTATATCACACTTTTCATTTGACAAAAATCAGTCAGCGGTAAACTCGGGTACCCCAGGGTACTCTTTACCCTCATTTTCAGTGCAGGTTGCTGCCTGCCTGCTGAACAGGACCGCGAGTCCCACCTGCCTGGAATGCCTGCTTCCAGAAACACCCCCTGATCCCTGCAGCCTGCTCACTCACGTTAGCACGCTGGCGGGCATCATCTGGGACTCAGGCGCTGCCTCGATCAGGGACTGCCAGGTGTTTGTGGAATTAGGGATCACAAAGCCAAACTCGAAGAACCATTCTGAGGGAAGAAGGAGAAGCAGGTCAGTGGGCACCCCAGACAGTATCTCCAGGATCCTCGTCCCCTCCTTTAAAGCGAGCCTCTTTTTACCCCAAGAACCACCGATGAAGCCACCAGAAACCTCCCAGGGCAGCAGCATGAAAAAGGACCCCTTGAGCTTGTCCTCTGAGCCACACCAGAGGCCTGTTCCCTGTGCTCTGGTCTAATGGATGAGGGCCAGTGGGCTCGTAGAGGATACGCAAAGTTTTCTGAGATGTAAATTATATACAAATACAGAATAGGCCTTTTCACTTGGAATTTGAGCTCTAGGACACATGTATGCACTCTTACACTTAACGGAGAAAACTCAATGCTGAGCAGCCTTGCCACTCAAATCTGTGTAGGACCATGGGGAGCACGGCACCAGGCCCCGATCAGCAGCTTCCTGTGACCACGTTCCAACACCACGCCAGGGACACAGCGGGCATCGACCTCAGGCCCGCAGTGTCAGAAACCCTTTTGTTGGGCTCAAAGCCCCTGCTAGTGACAACTTTGTTCCCATTTGTTCTCACCCGGGGCCCCAATCTTGCAGGATGTAGGCATCCTGTCACAAACTGAGCTGCAAAAGGAATGTTATCATGACAGTGCTTTATAGTTCACTGGTCTCGCCTTTTGTCCCTGTCACCCTAAGCCTGGATTCCAGGCGTGGAATACCTTCTAGGCATTGCCCTTTGAAGTAAACTTTTTGTTCCAGGCGGAATTTTTCCATTTGCTCTGCTGAAGAGAAGTTCAGTTCTCGGGATACTGCCTTGCACTTGAGAATTTTCTTGGGAACACGAGCTGGTAAAGAAAAAGAAATATTGAAGCCAGTCTAAATGTAAAACCACATGACTATGGTGCTTCAAGTTTCTGGAAGCTGATTTAGAGAACCCATTGTCTATGTTAAATTTTAGAGAATGCCTTAGTAACAGAACTACACTTTTCAATTAAAGAAGTCCCCAACTGGTCAAGTGTATGTGACTGAAAGATCTTCAAGGAACATTAGCTTTAGTGCATTTAAGGGCCTTACCCAGCTGCTCTCATCAGGAAAGGGCTGAATGGGCACCTTCCCTCTACTCTGTTGTATTGGTTTTAACCCCTTAGTTTTTCTTTTATTTCAGGGAGATAAAAATGCAAATTTTATTTTGGAAAAAAAAAGTTGAGATCTTTGGGTATATTCTACTACTAAAATTTTAACAAAAGTGGGTTTGGAAAAGTGGGAGACAGAAACTTAAGAAACTGGAAATCTTAGTAACACACGGGGGTTAATCTGCTGTGCTGCCAGGGCTCACCCTCTTGTTAGGTCTGCATTAGCTTACCTCCCTGACACTTAGGCCCTGCCCCCCAAACATCACAGGCCTGGGTGGCGCAGGGCTGGAGAGTACCTTCATGTTCCACTCCAGGGACGGACAGGTCTTCTGTTCCTTGCCAGAGTATCTTCCCTGTCTCAGCATCCCGAAGGTTCATCCAGTTTCTGATCAGGTGTGCTGAGGAAAGTAAGACGCTGCAAGTGCCGTGCAAGCGAGTAAGAGCGCGGGAGAGCCCGTAAGACATTAAGAGGAAGAAGTATAACACCCAGGGGAGATATTTTTTATCTGCAACATAAGAACTCAAGGCCTGCACACATCTAGAAAGGGAGAAAATGAACGGTGCAAATTCAAATTTTCTAACAGAATAAGACCAGCTAAGATAGACCTAAAACAATAGGCATGAGAAGCATCTCAGAAAATGATTCAGGCCGATCACTGTACAGTGAAGATCACAGTCCATAAGTTTTACTTGCAAATCCAGAGCTCTCAAGTAGCTTTTCAGTGGCCTGCTCTTAAATATGAGAAGATAGCTAAGGATCACCAGGAACTCAAGAAAGCATTTACTATGAACGACAGACCAAAACAAAGAGAAAAAAGTAACATAAAGGATAAAAGAGACTACAGAGGAAGATACAAATTTTTAAAAAGGAGCATTAAAAACAAACAATGAAAACAACCACAGACAACATAACCCGTATAGACACTAAAAATTTTATACAGCCCTGGGTGGTGTGGTCCAGTGGATTGAGCACTGGCCTGCTGCCAAAGGGTTCGATTCCCAGTCAGGGCGTGTGCCTGGGTTGCAGACCAGGTCCCCAGTAGGGGGCACCCAAGAGGCAACCACACACTGATGTTTCTCTCCCTCTCTTTCTCCCCCCCTTACCCTCTGTCTGAAAATAAAATAAATAAAATCCTTAAAAAATAAAAAAGAATGCTCAGAGAACAAAAAGGAAGTCTAGAAAATATACCTCTTGATAGGAGAACCAAACAACTCAAAGCCAAGGTTGGAAAACAAAGTTGAAGAACTCTTTCAGAAAGAAAGAGACAGCAAGGACAGGAAGCAGGACAGGAAAGACACAAAAGCGCGCACTAGTCCGAGAGGCCGACATCTAACAGAAGTTTGAGAAGAAACAGAAAAAACAAAAGAGAAGAAGTCATCAATGAATTAATTCAAGAAAACTTCCCAGATTGAAAGGGTTGAACAAGTGTCCAAGTCACATTGTTGTGAACTTGCAGATTGTCAAGGTTAAAGAGAAGCTTCCAGAGAGAAAACAAATTGTCACATAAACAGTCAAAATCAGAACGGGAAAAACAATTTAGAATGAGACAGATTTTTCAATAGTAACTCTGGAGGATAGAAAAAAATGGAACAGTGCCTTTGAAATTCTTAGGGAAATGATTCCTAAAACTAAAAAAAAAAACCAAAACCCAAAATTACTTTCTCTCTCAAGAAACCAATGATAATACGCTCCTTCAAAAACAACAAGGAACATGCCGGAAGGGAGAGAGAGAAAGCCCAAACAACTGAGGACCGGCAAAAAAAAAAAAAGAAAAAAAGAAAAAAAAGACAGGGACCACCAAGGAAGGGGATGACACTGGATCTAGAAAACAAGGGACCTACAACAAGAGACAGGTGACAGTGTCCCGGCAGTGACGGCGAAGGAGAGACCCCAGAGTTAACAGCTCTTTAGCAGGCCTGGAGGGTGACTGGGGGTCCAGACATAAGCAGGTCAGAATGCTCAGGGATTTTCTCTTAAGAAGATAAAGTTCATAGAATATATTTATATGGAAAGTAGAATTATACAATTAGGGGAGATGTGGGGATTATGGCACATTAGTGAGTAGTATAGAAAACCTAAGCAAATGAATAAAAAAACAAGACAATTATTAACATCAGGGACAAAACATGCAAAGGCGGCACTGGGAGTGAGCAGCAATCACAGCAGCCTGCATGGCTTCACCGCAGGCGGGGTGGACAGAGTCACGGTAACAGAAACACAGACTACCAGAGCCAGCGCAACCACCCTGGGAGGCTGGGGGAAGAAGGGTGCATGTGTGGTCAGGTGTTAAGTGTAGAGAGAGAATAAAACTACTTTCCACAGTGGCAGGTCAATAAATAATGTCTAAAGTGTAAACATTAAGATAGAGTCAGAGCGTGCTATTAAGAAGTATCAAGAAAAATACCAAGTAAATCAGCTAGAAAGAACTGAAAATAATTTGCTCTAGAGAGTACAAAACAGGAGTGGGAGGACATGCTCTTCATCAGAAACTGGGCGGAACAATGTACACGCCCAACTTTGATAAAAATATAGATTAAACTGAAAAAGACCCAAGTTTTATTGATTATTTTTTAAAAACAATGGACAAATCATTAAAGGAAAAGAAAATTAATATTAACTATGCATGGAGGCTTAGTATGAGAAAGATGGTTAACATCCGTGAAGAGATTGAGCTTCAGATAAATAGCTGATATAGCTTACGTCTCTCTCTCTCCCTCTCCCTCTCTGGCAAACAAACCCGCTTCCCAACAGTACCCTGCAGCCAAATATCCAATGGGAGGCAGTGACTGCTTTGCACTATAGCAGCCGGAAGATCCAGAACATTCTTTCCTGGTCCTGGTACAGCTAGAGGCAAGTACATGACCTAGGCTTGGACACCTGGGCACCTAGTTCTGGGTCCCTGAAACCGCAGTCACACAGGACTTGAGGAAAAGCCAGCAGTTCTTCAGGGTGGGCAGCAGCTAGTGCCACCGTGACCTTTCCTGCAGTGTGCCCATGGCTGCAGGCCCTGGTCCTCCACTGCCAGTCAGTTTTCAAAGCCCCAGGAGAGCCTTCGAGCCTTTCCAATTGTTTGGGTAGCTTGTAGTGGAGAACCCTGAACAACAAACAGTTTTTTAGAATCATTATGTATGCAATGGTACTGCACTTAACCCCCTGGAGAGATTCTTTCTAAGTTTTGCTGCTATATAAGAAAAGTCACAGAAGATAACCAAAGGTTATCCAGTAGAGTGCCTTCAATGTGATGGGTACACTAGCTTCCTGTGCCTTCAACCTGCTTGTGTGTCCCTGCACAAACCTCCCATTGCTCTGAAGGCTCGCTGGCTGTGACTCTCAGCTTGGTTTGGGCAATCCTAACAAACCCTCCTTCTGTGCTCATTACATTGCCAGGTACTGCTGTTCTTCTGCATCTAGGTGGTTCTCTCTCCTCTGCTTCCTATTTCTAAACTCCACTTAAAAAAAAAATTCAAAAGCAAGTAAAAAATATACATACTTGCTTAGGTCATGTCTTACAATTTTACTCACTACAAATATCCTTACCCATCTGGGGTCTCCATGTTAAGAGAAAGCTTCCCCAACCGGAGAAACAACACAATAGATACTGCTGCTTTAGCAAGGCTACTCTGAGCTCATATCTAAACAGAATGGCCCATGGTCCAATGGCATCGAAGCCCAAGCTTTTCAGAAGACACAATATTCATTCAACCTCTTTGGTACATGCTTTTCATTCTCTCTACAGACGTCTTTAATGTACCAATACAGCCACAACGGACACCAGACTTTCTTAAACAAAACTAAAATTACTTCTGAAGTTCCAGGCTCACATTCGAGTGGGGCATTCTAGCAAAACTACTGTGATAAAAGCCTTGAAGGGCTCCCCTCAGAGCAACAGCTGGATCAGACACAGCAGCTTCCCAAAAAGCATTATTGCCACTGGACCAGGTCAGAGAGAAAGGCCTCAATAAATAATTCAGAGTCAGAGAAATAAGAACACAGGTCCATTCAACGACGATGGGACAGAGGCTACTTAGAGCCCATCCAAGTTCTGTAATTTTAGGGGTGAAAAGGAATGCTCTTAGTCCATGGTAGAAATGCAGCCATTTGGGAACAACTTTATAAATCGTAATACAAATCCATGATAGCCTATGAGTAAAAATAAAAATTATTAAGGTAGGTGTCTTAAAATAAGAAAAGCTGGTTCTCTAGAGAGGAGGCATACTTGGCTAAAAATGTTGGAAATGAAAGGCAAGTTTTGGTGGCTGGTCATTATATGGCTGAAAACATTTTTAACAGCTTTTTGACAGCCAGATTTTTCAGAGGAAAAGAATCTGAATTTCAAGATTCAAAGGTCAAGTCACTTCCAATCTTGAGAGAGGACAGGATTAGGTGGACAAGCTTTAAGGAGGGGTGCTGGAGGACTATTTATAAATACCACCTTCTGGGTCAGCCAGGTCTTACAGCACCAGATTACCCAGCATTCATCACTCAGACCGCCTGACATCCAATTGATCAGCATCCTGGACCAACCGGGAATGAAGAACTGATCAGTCTCAAGGATGTGACTTGACTCTGAGAATTGGCAACTTTCCTTTCTTCTCAGAGCACTTCTGGATTTTTGCCTAATTGTGTTTCCATACTCTAAGGCCCTTGAATAAACCTTTGTTGTTTGTGTTTTTAAAAAACAACAAAAACCTCCCCTGTGATTTATGCACAGGACAAGCACAAAGGGTCGCTCGCTCACTAAGGGGCACCAGGGCTCAGAGGAGAGCTGTCCTTGGTAGCCTCTTATTTGCAACCAGGCAGACAAAAGAAGCACTTTCAGATGTAAAAGTAACAGCATCTTAAAACTAAGCTTCAGAACTAAAACCATAAACTTCAGAGCAAAATCAACAGTTTGTAAAGTGTCAAGCCTTAGGGAAAATTAAGAAAGGAAATGAAGATAAACATTATGGAACACTTGCAAGAATGAGACACTTGGCTCACCGTGCAAGGTTACAAAAGTCCTCTTATGTTTTAAAGAATATATGTGGTCTGGTATGTTTTAGGTTCAGCCCAGGGCAGGAACTGACCTGAGGCAAAGAAGGCATGCATGGAGGTGGTGATGGTGGAGTGGGTAGGGAAGGCTTGGGGTTTGGAAGAACCCAGTTGATGAATGGGGTATTAGAAAAATTTCCTCTAAATTGAGATGTCAATGAAGGAACCGGGATAAAGGATTTAAAATATTTTGTGACAACCATCTAGAAGCATTTTGGAATGAGTACACAGGCTCTTGAAGTCTTAATTAGTTTTAAATGGAAATGGTCAACATTGCTATTTATATATTGAACAGAACAGATCCACTGTGCATGCCAGTACCTCACTGGCCAGTTGAGGGAGGAGGGAAGAGGGAGGGATATTAGGGGAGGATAAGACAGTGGAGACAGGGAAGCGGGAAGACAAAGATGAGGAGGAAAGAAACACAAAACACATACAAACAGGAGGGAAAGACACACGGGAGGGAGTAAAAGGAAAGAAAGATACTCAGAAAAAAGAGACAAACAGAACCAAGAGCCAGAGCCAGAACAGAAGGGAACAAAAAGGAAGAGCTCAGGAAGTTTAGAGATGAGAATCCAGTTTTTCCCACTTTAACACTGGACGTGACTTGTGTTGATTACTGGCTTTCATAGAATGTTTCAGAATTGATGGATAGAGGAGGAAGGCTGTGCCCGACTGTTAAGCTCCTCTGAAAATGTTAACTGGCTGATTCATAGTCCCCTGTAATTTATCATCCAAACTGTGGTACTTTTAAGAATGAAAGCGGGTGCTAACTGTACTGCACACTTAAATGAGCTGGTTATGTGAAGTGTTTAGAACAGTGCCTGGGTATTGAGTAAGCAGTGTGTTAGCTGTTATTATTATACGGTTAATTCTTTATCATCTTTCTATCAGCCTCCTGATGGTTTTCCTCGCTTTTATTCTTGCCTCCTCCTCTACCATTCTCCTCACAGAAGAAAGCGGTTTCTTAAAACTGTAAATTAGATGTAAATGCCTGTTTTCCTTTGTATTAAACAAAACCAAACAGTTCTTTCCACAGCTCACAAGGCCCTCCTGTCTCAATGCTCTAGCCACAATGGACTCTTTTCTCTTTCTCCAACACACTAGTCTTTTCTGCCTGAGACACCAGCCCAAGCGCTCTTGCTCTTCACACCCTCAGGTCGTGGCTTGTGGCACCTTCTCAGGGACTCTTGGGGCTACTCAGTCTGCAGTGGTCTCTGAATGCAGATCTGCCTGACTTCTAAGAAAATCACTAGAAAACAACGGCCTTTCCCCCTTCTATTGGCACTTGCCGTTAGGCTAGATCTCTTAAGGTACCTATCTTTTTGAATTAGTGTTTTTGTATTCTTTGGACAAGTACTCAGAAGTAGAATGGCTGGGTCATAATTTCTCTTTTATATTGTTGATACAATAGTCTCCCAATTAATTCCTCTCCTTCAATCTCTAATCCATTGTTTTGCAAAGGGTGGTTTGATGATCTCGTTAAAATGTTTCTAAAGCCTCATCTCAGACCTATTTAATCAGAATCGCTCTAGAGGCCCAGGAATGTTCATTTTGAAAAGCAATTCTTTTCTTTTTAATTTTCCCTTAATCCTCACCTGAGGACATGCTTATTGATTTTACAGAGAGGGGAAGAGAGGGAGAGAAATATCGATCAGTTGCCTGCTATATGTGCCTGGACCAGGGACCAAGCTTCCAACTCAGGCATGTGCGCTGACAGGGAATTGAACCCCTGACCTTCTATAGGACAACACTCCAACCAACTGATCCACACTGGCCAGGGACTATGCAGCTTTTTTAAACACAGGAGCAGAATTACCAGGCCACACATTTGTACCTCCTGGCTAAAGCAGACTGTATAATCCTACCTCCCTAAACTAATCAACAATTAAAAATCAGCTTCCACTTGCCAGATGGCTTCTTCCCAATCAATTCCTTTTCCTGTCTGATTTTCTAGTACTGTTCCTCATAACACTTCCTTTTATTCTGACCTCTCATAGTGCTTCTCGCAGGCATTTTGCATATTAGTTACTGACTCCCTAACTTGATTCTGGGTGTTTTGAGGGCAGAGGTGTTTCCTCTCATGAAGCTGACTTGCAAAAGCTGGGAAATCTCTGGCTGAGAGATCCTGGCATTTGGTCACATCAATCAGTAACTTTTCCTTTGTACTGAAAGTACTTACCAAAGATTTTTCTTTTGGGTAATATGGCTAAAGAAGGATGAACAATTATTAGAAATTATTAGGTTTAGCGTATTCTATATAAGGATAGTCAATATTAATGTTTTATAGGGTAGATTTTCTTAGGAAGAATTTTCATTTTAGAATTGTCAGAATGAAGGCAAAAAAAGGACTAATTATTTAATCAGTGTTTTATTTTTATTTTACATTGTAAAGTTCAAACTAATTTCTCTCTTTTTCATGGCACTTATTAACAAGTATTACAGCAGTGATTTTCAACCAGTATGCCACAAGAATCTTTAAAACATGCAACACTTGACAGTTTAGTCCAGGGCACTGACCTCTTCTCCCTTAGATTGTCAAATTAAAAAATGACAACAGCCAACGCAGCAATAGCCATGAATGAAAATTATACCTTTTTCTGTGTGTCAGACAGACAAAAAAATACCTCTTTTGGTGTGCTGCAGAATTAGTAAAAATACCTCTTTTGGTGTGCTGAGTAATTAGTTTATGTGTTCCATGAGATGAAAAAGGTTAAAAATCGCTGACTTAGAGTTATTGTACAGTTATTTACCTAGCACTTGAATCTTATTTTCGGTCTATTTAAAAAAATAACCCAATTCTAGAAATAATCCTTTCCCGCCATTTAAAAAACAGTTTAGAATTATCAACTTTGGAAAATGGAAATCACTTAAAGATCCTGCAAAGTCAAAATGGGGGCACATTCCTAAAGCTGTGCCAGAGACACAGACTGTTAATTAGCTGTATCATCATGCAGCTGGCCCAGTGCAAAGGAATCATTTTAAGTGGGATATTACCGTAGAGAAACAGCACAGCCAGTCTTCTTTACATCTTCATGCCACTTTTAGAGATTTGCTAGCTTTTAAAAATAAATGAGTATTCTGGTTGCTGGTCATCTGAATGTACACATTTAGCTAGAAAAAGGTAACACATCTAAGTTTATGTGAGATGCTTTAATGTAAAAGCCCAGAGAGAATGCTTTTTAAAATGCAGGTGAATTTAATTTTAGCAACTTGAAATAGTCATGTTAAAATATTTTTTTTTAACTTAAATGATTTATAAACCTCAGTAGCCAATTTACTGTTTTAAAGGTACCAAACAAGTTATCTTATAAATGAGTAACTTTTCTCTAACATTAACATTTAAAACCCTAATTTGAGAGTTGTTAAGTGAATTTCTGTTACTGTGATTTCTTAAGGCAGGGTATAGCTATGATTTTTCCAGTCATGTTAGATGACAACAACTTCTAAAGATTATACTGCATTTAGACATACTCACATTTCAGATATCAAACCCCCTAAAAAGCCAGAATTTAGTCTGTCACATCACAGTAACATATCTTTCCCTGCCATATAAGAACTCTCTTAAAAAAAATTCCTTTGATGTCTTCATAAAGTTACCTTTTTTCCTTTTTTAAAGCCAAAGACCCTGGAATGCATCACTGTCATAACAATGGCACCTTATAATAAGTATACACTTTCAACATTGCCTCAAGCAAGGCCCAACATCAAACTATGGGAAACAAGTTCTAAGGCAGCACGAACTTGGTTTGACCAAGAGAACCTACAGTTCTATGCCACATTAGTAATTGCTGGCAGAGATGGCTGCTGTCAGTTTGCTCCCTCACACTGTTTTCCTTTGTCTCAGTCAGAAGCCACAGGGGAGGGTGACAGGGTTTGCTTTTGACTTGTAACAACAGCAGAGGCTACAGATTCCCTCCCCTGCCTAACTTGACTCCTGGCTCCTCCCCTGGAAACAGGGTAAAACTGGAGACAGAACATAACAAACAGGAGGAGCGACCTACTATTCCATGAAACTCATAGTTGGCCACGTGGGGAACGTGGAAATATCTGTCAGAAGAAACAAAAGGAAATTCAGTGCAGTGGACTTTGACAAGAAAGTTCACGAAGTTCCCTGTTACCTTTTGTTCTTCGTTCAACATCTCATTTTTTAATGCACGTCAACTGAGTCTGGCTGTAGATAGGATAGCTGACAAGCAGCTGGTTGCTTACCTGACTGTTTTGCATGGTTATTCACTGAATGAACTCTCAGGGTAATTCTAGAACATATGTTATCCAGGTAAAACAGTAGTTAATGGTATTGTATCAATGTCCATTTCTGATTTTGATAATATATTACGGCTGTGTAAGATGTTATCATTGAGGAGTATTGGATGAAGAGTGCATAGGAACTCACTGTCCCATTTTACAACTTCTTATGAGCTAGTTTTTCAAAATAATAATAAAAAAATAGACAAAATACCCATATGTACATCTATGCTACTAGTTCCTAAGACAACATTTAAGACTATAAAGCTATGCTTTTCTTTATGGCCTTCAATATCCCGTTGTTGTTTTACTTATGTTTAAACTTTATCCCTTTGGTTTTTTTCTTAGTAATATCAGAGTAGCCCTGGCTGGGTCACTCAGTTGCTCGGAGCGCCATCATCCAATACACCAAGGTTGTGGGTTCAATCCCAGGTCAGCGCACATACAAGAATTAACCAATGAATGTATAAATAAGTGGAACAACAAACTAACTTTCTCTCTTTCTCCTTTCCTCTCTCTCAAATTGATAAATTTAAAAAATTAAAAAAAAATCAGAGTAAATGATATTCCAGTAATATAACAAAAATTTCAATAGGGAAATAAAGAAAGGAGGCCAGGAGTGTTCTTGTCCTCCTTTGACTGGCAGTTTATTTCTCACCTTGAGAATTACAGGTTTCAAGGTGGGGAGAAGATGCAGAGGAGTTAATAGTTGTGGAGAGAGCTGCTGTGTTATAAATAGCTGGTGGTGACTCTGAACCAGAGTAACTAGAAAACTAATGGTACTTTATAAAAATTAAGGAATTTAAGAGAGAAAATTTATTTTCTTAGAGAGTAGAGGAAAAAAGTTAGTACAGTCTGGTGAAAGAGGATGCTTACTAGAAGGCCCTTCAAGAACCTCAAGGGTGAAATGAAAAGAAAAAAAAAGTTAATATAGTAACACATAGGTGTCAGAAGTGGTAAGTACACTAAAGTACACTTTAGGCCACAATAATTAGCACAAAAATTTGCAGATTGATGTACTAGCAAACCTAGCTGTGACCTTAGCATACAAGGTCTGTCCAGAAGGTATCTAGCCATGTACTATGAAAAATAGAGACATTTATTGAAGAAGATACAAGAAATATTGTACATAGGACAATGATGACTCAGTCCCCTTCAAAGTAGGCACCTTGGGACCTCACACAGTTCTCCCAATCATCATCAGCTGCCCTGTCATATTTTCTGAATCTCACTGATGGTCTGAAATCTCTTCCCTTTCAAAGGTGATTTTAGTTTTGGGGAAAGGCAGAAGTCACAGAGTGCCAAATCTGGGCTGTAGGGGGCTGAGTCACCTGGGTGACTTGATGTTTCGTCAAAAAACTGCACAAGACGTGATGCGTGAGTGGGGGCATTGTCATGATAAAGCTGTCAATCACCAGTAGCTCATAGCTGGGCCTTCTGATCATACAAATAGTTTCCATAGAGGAATGTTCAAGCTTCACACAAAATTTGATGCAGGTTCATTGCTCTACTTGTTCAGTCATTTTGAAAGTAATGGTCACACAGTGCACATGCTCACTGAATGGTATCTACCACTTCCACTGACCAGTACAGTGAAGTCATCATTGTTCATGCATGCACATTCCAGTCCACTCTCCTTGGCTGCCAGATCACACTGGTGTCACGCAAACAGTTCTCATTATATTAGCAATAGCTGGACTTTTTCTGGACAGACCTCGTATATTAAGACTTCAACATATGCTAAATTCCAAATCAGTGAAGAAAAATGATTAATTATCTCACATTGCTTACTATCATATATTCCAACTGGCCTCAATATTTAGAATATAAAGAAAATATAGGTGAGTATTTATATGACCTAAGGATGAAGAAGGCCTCTCTAAGCAGAAAAGCAAAAGGAGAAACCATAAAAAAGTCTAAAGCACATATAATTCCACAGAAGAAGTTCAGAACCTGAGTGGTTTCAGCAAAGAGGGACACTAGGGTTGGGAACAGAGATCGTAAGAGACTAGTTTAGGTCCTGGCCAGTGTGGCCCAGTTGGTTGGGGCCCACAAATCAAAAGGTTGAGGGTTTGATTCCTGGTCAGGGCACACGCGTGGGTCGCAGCTTTGGTCCCCAGCTGGGTACATGTGAGAGGCGATGTTTCTTTCCCTGTCTCCGTCCCTCTCTTCTTCTCTTTCTAAACATGATCTTGTGGAGGGGGGATTAAAAAAAAAGACTAGCTTATTCAAATTGTTTAAAAATTTTATAAGAAGACTATATTTGTGTATTACCTGCATTAAATTTAATTTTAAGAGTATTTCAGAAATTAAAAACAAAGAACACCTTCTATACTTCAAAGTCATCATCAAGTTAAGCCAAATGAAAAACTAGAAAAATGTTTATAATACAACAAGCAAAGGGACAAGGTCTTTACCATGTAAGGAGCACTTATATGAGGGGGGACCCCAAAAAACAGAATTATTTCTGGAGGGCAGGCCCCTTGTAGTACAGGCTTCCCACACTACATGAGTGTTCTAGAAACCCACATGTACCAGTGTACCAGCTCACGTTGTGAGAGGCTTTGTTCGGATATAGGGAATTTTTTTTTGAAGACTCTTTCAACATGTTCACCCATTTCATGATGGGTGATTTACGAGAGCACCTGCCCACACCAGTTGAGTGTTTGGCAGTTTTTGATCAAAGACAGCATGATCCCTGTGCCTGTCCCCTGTCCTGGCCCGCCATTCACCAGATCTCGCCCAAGCGACTGTATTTGTTTCACCAGATCTTGCCCAAGCGACTGTATTTGTTTCCCCAAATGAAAAAGTCCTCAAAGGCAAACATGTGGCAGAGGTGCAAGAGGTGGAAAAAAAACCACCCCAAAACACGGCAGAAGCACTAAAAGGCATCAAAATTGATGAGTTCAAAAACTGTTTTGAGCAGTGGAAAAAAAATGTCGATAGGTGTATTGCATCAAATGGAGAGTATTTTGAAGGTGACTGAAGTTTAAACATGGTAAGAATAAATACACAATTTTTAATAAATAAATTCTGGGGTGTTGCCCTGGCTGGTGTAGCTTAGTGGATTGAGCTCGGGCTGCAAACCAGGCATCGCAGGTTCGATTCCCAGTCAGGGCACATGCCTAGGTTGCAGGCTGTGGCCCCCAGCAACCACACATTGATGTTTCTCTCTCTCTCCATCCCTCCCTTCCCTCTCTAAAAATAAATAAATAGAATCTTCAAAAAAAAAAGATGCTTGTTGCTATAATGACTTATTAAAAAAAAATTCTGGGGTGTTTTTGGTCCCCTCTTGTATAAGAAAAAGATAAGCTGGCTCAAGAGAATACTAGGGAAAACACAGGAGAAATGCAAATTTTCATCTGTCAAACCAGCCTGAGCCTGGCGCTTAGAGGAGGTGAGGAAGAAGGAGCTGCCCCCCGCCTCCCAGTCAGGGTTCTTAGGGAACTGGGGTGGGGGGACGACAGATCAGGTTTCAGTGAAGGAGGCAGAGGGGAGGGAAGGGCTTTCTGACAGGGTGGTGCTGGGGAGAACTGAGTGAGTGGAGACCAAGGGGAGGAGACCACCAGAAAGCACTGGCGCCTGGAGGAGGTACAGGAAGTTTGCAGAAACAAGAGTCATGGAGTCATTTATAGCCTATTCTCAAGGTTTCCAACCTTGATAAAATTGTTTTGGTGCCAAAACTGTTTGAGGGCTTTGTCTCTTCGGGCCAGCCCTCACGATGGACAAACCCTTGTTCAGCCAGTCACCAAGCCCTGCTATTTCTTCCACTGAAATGCATTTTCATGCCCCTCCTGCCCCCACCAATCCAATCTGCACACTACTGCCAGACTATTGTTTCCGAAGCATCACTTGGACCATGCCATCTCCTTGCTTAGAGACCTCTCAGGTCTTTCACTGTCACAGGATCAAGTACAGACACGTGCCATTGTCTGACGCCCTTAACTATGAGGTGTCTCCAGTTTATCTCAAGAGCTCCAGCCAAAGTGGTTCAGTCATGACCTGTCCCTTTATGTGACACCGTCCCTTGAAACCTTGTCTGATGCTTTTTCTAAGCCTGATTTCCCACCCGAAACACCCTTTCCTTTTTACTTCACCATGTTCTGTCATGCCTTCGCATCCAGTTTCGGTCCCCTCCTACCGGTGCACAATGCAGATGAAGCACAGGCCTGGAGTTTCACGGCCCTGGTTGCCACCCTGGCTCTGCCACTTGACAGTTCTGTAGCCGTGGTCTTAGTTTAAGGCTAGTTTGCCACTCCAAAATGTAATAAATATTTATGTGATTTTTGTGCAGATTTCATGAGAATTAATGTATGTAAAACTATACAGTGCCGGGAACACAGTAAGTACTCACTAGATTAGTATTAATATTATTGTCAAAATCACTCTTATCTCTGAGCATGAAGTCTTCCTTGTGTGCACTATTATCTCTTACATTTAAACATTTTATATTTACATCTTGTTTCCTCATACTTTCTATACTTCTCATTAACACTCGGTGTGCTGAAGCCCTGTATATGGTGTTTTACAGACACAAAACCCCATGAGTTAGGTATTGTGACCTCAATTACCTCACTTTCTGGGTTGGAAAGTCAACTTTTAAGGACATTAAAAACTTTACCTAATATTGAACAGCTAGTAAACAGTGGGATGAAGATGCAGGTGATTTTCGGATTGACTGAGCTTTCAGATTGCAAATTGCCTAGGATTTCTATAATCACCGAACAGTCCTAACGAGCCCTTCTGTCATCCCTCCCTTACTAGGGGAGCTCCCTCGGGGAGAACTGATCTCTGTCACTAGATCTGGCTTCAACATCACTCTCCAAACAGCCAGAGCCTCTGCTTGCCTCCAGGGACTACCATGACCCTCCGACTTTCAGACAGAAAGCATATTAGAAGCCCCATGCTTTGTTCTGAGAGAGATCATTTCCAGAGTGAGAACTCATGCCATCGGGCATCAAAAGCAAAAACCAGGTTTCCATCAGCAAAAAGCATTCTTTATTTTCCTTTAGCTTTCTGAGGGGACAAAAAACCCCGAAAGGCTCTTTCTTAACAGAAAGAGCCAAACCTTCTAAAGTACAAAAGAGGCCAACATTCCCCAAGGTGACATTTAAAAGAGTATGAGTCTTAAGAGTCAGAAAGACAAAACCCTAAAGGGCATGGGAAGGACAGACCCCACAATTAGGCCTCTTTAGGAGTCTATAGTTTACAGACTGGAAAAATCATGGCCTCTGAGCTAAACCTGCACATTTTATCTTGTTAACTCTCAAACTGTTTTGGCTGATAAAGGTTAAAGGACTCCTCCAAAACAGCCAAACAAAAGAAACAAACAGCAGTAAAACAAAAACAACAAAAAGCAAACTTCTCATGTCCAGGAAAGTTAAAAGCTCACAGGGTAAAAAAACAAGTTCATCTACTTAGGAAATATACACACCTCCCCTGTTCTACTGTCTCTAACCACCTAGGATACTTTAGAGGTTAGTAGTGGAATATACATCTCATCACTAGGGGACAGTCCACAGTTGGCCTTTGGAAACGCTGGTGTGCATTCTCTAAGGCACAATATATGAAACTCCCTGAGTTGGAAGGCTG
Organism: Tonatia bakeri; assembly: GCA_004024845.1. NCBI lineage: Eukaryota > Metazoa > Chordata > Mammalia > Chiroptera > Phyllostomidae > Tonatia > Tonatia bakeri. The sequence goes on from PVIA01006754.1 coordinate 47,355, forward strand.
GAATTGATGGGTAACTAACAGGGGATCTGAGATTTCCCTTTTGTTTATCCACTTGTCAAACTCTCCCCAGAGGCTCTTTACTTGTGGAAGGACAAAGAACTTAATTTTTTTTTTTAATTTATTGATTTTTTTACAGAGAGAGAGGGAGAAGGGGAGGGAGGGAGGTGGGTAGGGGGGGAGAGAGAGAGAGTGATTGATTTGTTGGTCCACTTATTTATGCATTCATTGGCTGCTTCTTGTATGTGCCCCAATTGAAGATGGAACCTGCAACTTTGGCACATCAATGGAGCTCTAACCAAGTGAGCTACCCAGCCAGGGAGAGGGTATAGAACTTTTTCCTTTACAACACTTTTTGTTATTCTCTCCTACAGGTCAAAAAAAAACTACATGAATCGGACTAGTTAATATTGTTAAGATGGCAGTACTTCCCAAACTGATCTACAGATTCAACTTAATCCTTATCAAAATCCCAGCTGGCTTTTTTGTAGAACTGACCAACTGATCCTAAAATTCATATGGAAATTAAGGGACTCAGAATAGCCAATCTTAAGAGAATAAAGTTGGATGATGCATATATCCTGCTTTCAAAACTTACTATTGTACAAAGCTATGGTAATCAAGATAGTGTGGTACTGGCATAAGGATAAACAGGTAAGTCAATGGAACGGAACTGAGAGTCCATAAATAAACCTCACATTTATAGTCAATTGATTTTTTTTTCAACCCTCACCAAAGGACATTTTTTCACTGCTTTTAGAGAGAAAAAAAGGGAGAGAAACACTGATGTGAGAGAGAAGCATTGATTGGTTCCTCCGGCACACGCCAGACCAAGGATTGTATGCACCCAGACCTGGGACTGAACCCTCAACCTTTCGGTTATGGGATGATGCTCCAACCACTGGGCCACACCAGCTAGTGCTACGGTCAGTTTGATGAGGACACCAAGACAATGCAATGGGAAAAAGAATAGTTGTTTTCGAACAAGTGACACTGTAACAACCAATATCTACATGCAAAAAAATAAAATTGGACCCTTAACTCACACCATACATAAAAATTAACTTATAGATAGTAATGTAGTAGCAAAATTATAAAACTTGTAGAAAAAAATAGGAGGAACTCTGCAGTTCAGGCAAAGCCTTGTTAGATAGGACAATGAAAACACAAATGGCCAAAGAAAAAATAAGTTGGACTTTATCAAAATTAAAAATTCTTTATGCTTCAAAGGACACCATTAAGAAAGTGGAAAGGCAACCCACAGAATGGAGATATTTGTAAATCCCAGATCTGATAAGGGAATTGCATCCAGACTATACAAAGAACTCTTCTCAATAATAAGACAATCCAATTTAAAAATGGGTAAGAATCTGAACGGACATTTCTCCAAAGACATACAAATGGCCAATAAACACATGAAAAGATGCTCAAATCATTAATCATCAGGGAAATGTAAAGCCACAAGAAAATATCACTTTACACCCTAGAATGAATGTTATCAAAAAGACAATAAAATGTGTTGATGTAGATGTGGAGAAGCTGGAACCCTCCCATGCTGCTGGTGGACACATAAAACGTACGGCCACTCTGGAAGACTTACTCAAAAGGTTAAACATACAGTGACCATATGGCCCTGCTGTTTCACTCCCAAGTACATGTGCAAGGGAAATGAAAACATATGTTCACACTAAAATTTGTACATAAGTGTACATATCAGCACTACTCATATAGCCAATTAAAAAGGAATTAGGTACTGATGCATGCTACGACACAGATAAACCATGAAAATACCACTTTAAGTGAAATGAGCCAGTCACAAGGACCATGTAGTCTATGATTCCATTTACATGAAATATTCAGAAAGACAAATCTATAGAGACAGAAAGTAGATCAATAGTTTCCCAGGGCTGGGATGCATACGGTTTATTTTGGGGGTGATGAAATGTTCTAAAAGGTTGTGTTGATGCTTGCACAACACTGTGAATACACTGAAAAGCATTGTATTGTACATTTTAAAAGGGCAAATTGCTGCCCTGGCTGGCGTAGCTCAGTGGATTGAGCGCGGGCTGCAAACCAAAGCATCACAGGTTTGATTCCCAGTCAGGGCACATGCCTGGGTTGCAGGCCACAGCCCCTAGCAACCACACATTGATGTTTCTCTCTCTCTCTCTTTCTCCCTCTCTTCCCTCTCTAAAAATAAATAAAGAAAATCTTTAAAAAAAAGGGTAAATTGTATGATATGGTGGATTATATCTCAATAAAACTGTTATATATATTTAAAAAAGAATAATAGTGATATCAAGAAAAGGTCTTCAAAATTAGTAAAAGGGTCATGAAATATGTCTAAAGGCAAAAATATAATAAAGAATCAGAGAGACAATTACCAAGCATGTAAAAAAGGGGTATATAGGAATACAAAGGATAAAGTACAAAGATATAATATACTCTTAGTCTGGATCTAGTCTGAAAAACAAAAAACAAAACACCTTCTATGTCAATTATACCTCAATAAAACTTAAAATAAAAAAAAAAAAAAACCACTAGGGAGAGCCTAACAAAACCTGTTTCATCGTTTTTTGTAGTTTTTTTTTTTAAAGATTTTATTTATTTATTTTTAGAGAGGGAAGGGGGGGGGGGGGGAGAGAGAGAGAGAGAGAGAGAGAGAGAGAGATAGAGAGAGACATCAATGTGCAGTTGCTGGGAGACATGGCCTGCAACCCAGGCATGTGCCCTGACTGGAAATCGAACCTGCGATGCCTGGTTTGCAGCCCACGCTCAATCCACTGAGCTACACCAGCCAGGGCTTTTTTGTAGTTTTATAAGTGACAAAAAAAAAAAAAGTTTGGCTTGCATATGGACTCTATAGATATATGAAAAGTTTAATAGTATTGGGTTGGCCAAAGAGTCCGTATGGTTTTTCCCATAAAGAAAAAGACACATTTTTCATTTTCACCAGTTAACTTTATTAATTTGGATATTCTGAGTATGTTGGCTGTCACTGTGTGGTATAATGTTGTTTGTTGTCAGTTAATGTTTCCATTTGATCACTATCAACGTCAGCTAGTCTACCCCACGGTGGGACATCACTGTTGAGCGAGAAATCTCTAGCACGAAACTTCACAAAGTGCTTTTGACACAGGCAGTCAGTCACAGCACCTACTACTTGTGCTGCACAAATCTATTTTTGCATTTCAGTTGTTCTTACCTTTCGTGAAATAGTAAAGCATAATATGCCGAAAATGTTGCGCATTTTCTTCCATCTTCAATATTAAAATGGCTGCACAAAAATTCACCAATTTTGATGTGCTTTTTTAAATGCACACTGATATATGACGGATGTCGTGATGTAATCTAACAAAATTGTTTCGAATGAAGTTAAAGACAGCTAAGCGCTACTCGAGCCATCTTACAGAAAAAAACAGACACACACTTTGGCCAACCTAGTAGTTATTTCTCATGCCCAAATACATTTTCCACTCTAATGTTTTCTAAACCACTGTTTTAATAATAATTAAAAAAAATACAGAATTAGGCTATTAAATCTACTAAGACTATCAATGAAATTCATTCATTTGCACGGTACCTTTAAGTTTATAAATCACTTTTACACATATTATCTCAGCTGACCCTTTTGAAGCAGGTATCACTCCCCCTTTTAAAAATAAAGAAGCACCCTCAGAGGAACAAACTGTTATTTAAAGCCTCATAGCTAGTGAGAGATAAGAGACAGATTAGAACCCGGGTCTTTCACTGTTAAGCCACTTTCTAAATTTACAAAGAAATCATTCTTTTGTATAGAATATTCCTTTATTTTACTATAATTTTTTCTTGGTGAATTTTTTCTTACATATATTTTCTGAAAGTAACTTTATGTAGTAATTTGGTATATACTGAAACATAGCTTAATATACAGCATAACATATTCTGTACTAATTTCAATCATATATTTCATCTTTTTAAATCAAAACACTGTTACTCAGGATGAACAAATGCCAAACTGACTACCACAAGTAGTTTTTTAGTAATAGTTAATAAGTCAAAATAAGGCTTTAGGGCCATAATAGGCATCCAAAAATCAAATGTGTCTCATCCATTTAATTTATTTATTATATCAGTGGCCAGAGAAATATTTTTCTTTAATTTGTATCTTCATATCTTATTTAAGAGTTAAGGCACTATGATATTTTGACTATCCTCTAAAACATAATATCACCGTGAACATAAATGTGCTCTAAAAATCAATCCCCAACTTTGATGTAATTTTAAATAGGTTTCATAATTATGTTACCTCTAGAATGTGTAGAATAATCATCTACTTTATAATTTTTCTAAAGTTTTTATTTATTTACTTTCAGAGAAAGGGACGGAGAAAGAGGGAGAAAAACACTAATGTGTGGTTGCTTCTTACGAGCCCCGACCTGAGGACCTGGCCCACAACCCATACATGTACCCTAACTGGGAATTGAACCAGCAACCCTTTAGTTCACAGGCTGGTGCTTAATCCACTGAGCCATACCAGTCAGGAATTTATAAGTGTTAAACTCTGGTGGTAAGTAGCCATCAACTTTCAACTTGTTAAAAAAAAAGAAAAAAACCCAAGTTAACCTAGATTTGAATATGATCAAAGAGTTTCAGATTATAACAAGGCTGAATTGAACATTTCATTTGTCCAACATTTACTGAACATTTAGAAGGGTTAGGTTTAGGGCTAGTATATACTATGATTAATAAGACATGATCCCTGTGCATGTTCGCTGGAGTTCTCCTCCAGGTAGAGAAAACCACCAGGTAAAAGAATAATTACAATGCAATGTGAGAGGGACTATCTATACCGAAGTCTTGTACAAAGTAGTATCTTCGGCTTGCTTGTGATCTGGTCTTGTGAGATAAGATAAGTATCAGTGTCTAAAACATGCCTCTAAAGCTGAATATACACTCACGAACCTGTATCACCTTTCAATACTGTGCCATACCCAGGTGTCTGGTCTCTTCCTGATTTGCATATCCAGACAAGATAGCCAAGGTCGATAGCACTACCTTCTCAAGTTAAGGCACAAACTCAGATCAAACACTACTCAAAGGGAACACACATTTCTAGTCAACACTACAGCTCCTGAAGTCTTTAAGTTGTGAAGTGCCTTGGAATCTTCCTCCTTAGAAGAAATAAATTTAAAAGCTCTGTTAGTCAGAATTACAATTCTGTGAATGAAATATTAAGCTTATTTCTCTGAAACTAAAAATTGCATATTTCTTTTTAAAGTTACTTTCTTTAAAAAAATTTTTTTAAAAAGATTTTACTTATTTATTTTTAGAGAGGGTGGGGAAGGGAGGGAGAAAGACAAAGAGAAACATCAATGTGTGGTTCCTTCTCACGCACCCCTTGCTGGGACCCTGGTCTGCAACCCAGGCATGTGCCCTGACTGGGACTTGAACTGGCAACTCCTTGGTTGGCAGGCTGGTATTGAATCCACAAAGCCACACCAGCCAGGGGTAAAAACTGCCTATTTCTAAACTCTTAAAAAAAAAAAGATTTTATTTACTTATTTTAGAGAGGGGAAAGGAGGGAGAAAGAGAGGGAGAGAATCATCAATGTGTGGTTGCCTCTCACGTGCCCCCTACTGGGCACCTGGCCTGCAACCCAGGTATCTGCCCTGACTGGGAATCAAACCAGAAACCCTTTGGTTCACAGGCCAGTGCTCAATCCACTAAGCTACACCAGCCAGGGCTATTTCTGAACTCTTTATATACAGATTCTGGTAGAGAAAAGGTTAAGTGAGATAAAAATGTGACAAACAGAACTTTTCTTCTGCAGAGTAAGCTACTATGCATCTTAAAAAGGTCCCCCAACTGCAGAATGTATCTCCTTTCATCTGATTGTAAAAAGATCATTAACAAAATTATTCTCTTCCCATAGAATGCAAATTAACTGGGTTAAGGACACAACAGTTTTATAGGCAGATGCTCTTTAAAAAAAAAAAAGTTGTGGGGCTGAAATTTATTCCCAAGGTTTGAGAAAGAGGATGTACTTAACTTTGTTTGATTATAACACAGCTTGGCCAACTACACATCACTGAGGTTCTCTAAGGGTTTTCTAGCTCTTCATGTCATAATGTGCATATTAATACAGAGGGAACTGTAAGAAATACTAGTTGTCTTGAAACATGGTTCCAATTAAACCAAAAAGGATTCGAAGGGGCAGTGTGGAAATATAATTCCCTCCAACAGGGCACACAGGTTGCAACCCAAACATCATCAAGAATTCCCTGTGGTGCAGCACCTTCTGGGACAGTTAAGTCAGGCTCTCTGTGTCAGGTTCAAGAGCTCACACAAGTGATAATGCTCAGTTGACAACAGTTGGAAAACCTCTGAGAAGGTCTGATAGGCCCTCAGTGCAGTTTTGACATCTCTGTCTAAACATTTCCCCTTCTGTGGACAAGGAAAACTTCCAAACACGAAAGGCTTCCAAGAGTGAATCAGTCTCTCAAAGATCTCAGTCAGTTTGTAAACATACTTTTTAAGGTAAAAACCCAGTCATCTAGGGTCTGGATTCACTTTAAGCCTGTGTAATGATATTTAATGATATGGGAAAATATCTATAATATGCTTATATGTGAAAACAGGATAAAAATGTAAAACAAATTAAAAAGTTTATAAGACACACAGAATGCAATTATATTTACTTAAAAGGATATATATACACATATGAAGATTTATAACCAAAAGAATTCATGGGTATTATAGAAAGTTTAGAAAACAGAACACAAAAACAACAGCTGTAATCCTATAACCCAGAGATTACCATTTCATATTTTGGGGTCTATATTTCCAATGTTTTTCTGTACATATATACACCCTCCCAATAAATGTAATTATAAAAAGTGTAGCTTTTTCATCATTAGTCTTGCATTGATTTACACATAATGATATTCTAAGAAACTTGGGCAAACTATCAATTCATGCACAAGAGTGGTTCTCAACCTTGGCTGCCTATTAGAATCACATGGGGAACGTTTAAAACTCCCAATGCCTGGACCACCCCCCGGACCAATTAGATCAGAGTCTCTCAAGATGGAACCCAGGCATCAGTCTTTTTGAAAGTTCCTCAGGTGATTACACCGAACAGCCGGAGTTGAGAACCACTACTTGATATAGTTTCCCCTCCATGGAGCAAAGCTTATAGCAGTGCTTTCTTTCACTTTTTAAAAATTTATTGACTTTAGAGAGTGAGTGGAAGGGAGGGAGAGGCAGAGAGAGATATTGATTTGTTGTTCCACTTTTTTATATATTCATTGGTTGCTTCTTGTATGTGCCCTGACCGGATATTGTGCCTGCAACCTTGGCGTATGGGGACACACCCTAACCAACTGAGCTGCCACAGCGCTTTCTCAAACGTTCACCTGCATAAAAACCAAATTTGGATCTTGTCAAAATATAGATTCTGGTTCAGCAGGACTGGGGTGGGACCTGAGATTCTGCATTTCTAACCAGCTCTCAAGTGATTCCCATGCTACTAGTCCACAGAACTGACTTTGAGTAGCTTCAGCGTTCTGGGAAAGAAACCCCTTTAAAGAACAGAAAGAAAAAATTATAGATGCTGAAGCTCATATTCTATACTACCAGACAGGGAGGGGTTGTCTATAGTGGATAAACAAAGAATTGATACTGCGAATTAAGAGATGTTTCCAGGAGGTAAGATTTTATAAAACTGAAATTAAGTATGAAATAACAACACATTTTTCAGGGGTAAACAGTCATTGAATCTAAAATATTTTGTGTGCACAAAGGAGGAAAGGCAAGCATGGGGAGAAGAGAGGTGGGCAGTGAGATAAAAAGATCAGAAGTCTAAAAAATTGTGGAAAAAAAATAACCCTTGGCTACAGAGCTGAAAAGGGACAGACAAACACTGTAACGGGACTTGCAGAATTTCTCTCTCAAAAACATGTTTGGGAACTCGTACAGCTAATAAACTTAAGCTAGTGCAGATTAATAACTGCCTCCCATCAGCTCCCTCCTGGGGACATAAGAGACCCCAGGAGTGTAAGTCTCCCCTGGCAGCGCTTCAGGAGCCGGCAACAAACAACGGCCTGTTTGCCCACATGCTTCTTTCCGTGTGCAGAGAGAACAAGAAACAGCTCAAAGAGGGGGTCTCTTTGCAGCTTCTTGGCAATACCCTTCTTTAAATGTCTAAACTTCACTAGCGATATAACCAAAAAGAAAAAAAAAAGGCAAAGTTGTTTTTTCACTGAGGCTTTCCATGGAAATTGAAAATGTTTAGCATATTTTTAGAGCGACAAAGTAAATATTTAAAAATATTTATAAGTCCTCACCAGATCATCATTCCTCCAAAATAATTTCTAAAAACAATAAAATAGGAAAACTTTCATATAAAATTATTTGGAGTAATCATATGAATTAGACACTCCTTATTAAAGTAAATTTCTATTTAAATGAACAGAAGAAATTAAAAAGGAAGAATTTTCCAAGAAATGGAAAGAATTCTGTTGTCAGATGATTCATGTTACTTATCTCTAGGGTATAAGAATTTCTGGCAATAACATGCACAATAGTAACTACCACTGGCCTTTATTTTCAGTATTTATTTACTGTACTATGATGACTAATGTACTGAATGCAAGATTTTGATCTGCTTTATACAGATCAAAATTAATCTTCACAACCCTACGAAATAGGCATTATTATTATAGCCCTTACATGGATGAGGAATCTGTGGTTTAGGGATGGCAAGTAACTTGCTCAAAGGTCACAAGGACAGTAAATCTTATGTAGTATATGTGTGTGTGTGTGTGTATACATATATATATATTTTTTGCTAGAGAGTGGAAGGGGTGTGGGGGGAGAGAGAAAGAGGGAGAGGGAGAGGGAGAGGGAGAGGGAGAGGGAGAGAGAAACATCAATGTAAGAGAAACATTCCATTGACAGGCTGCCTCCTGTACGCCCCTGACTGGGGATCAAACCTGAAACTGTTATGTGCATGGGATGAGGCTACAACGAACTGAGCCACACCAGCAAGGGCCACAAAGTTGGTTTTTGACTGCTTGATTTCAATATCCATTTTCTTAATGTTCATATGGCACAATCAGCTATCCCGGATGCCCAAAGATGTACCAGGGAGAGACTATACTCAAGACCCGGGGATAAAAGATGAGTAAGTCATGATCCCTAAGCTCACTGTTTAGGACAAGCAGTCATTCCAGGACATGAGGCTAGAAAGGCCCTTCCAAATACTGCAGGATACAAGATGCCTTTCGATGTGTGGAATGCCGCTCAGATTATGCTGCTAGTGTATTCCACAGGTCAGAACTCATTCATTTTTAGGATTCCTAACTTTTGGTCTTTTATTATATATCCTTGATGGGCAAAAGACATATTTACAAAGAGGACATGTTGCATGACTAGAGACACTGTTTTCTAGTTTAGGCAAGCTTTCCAGAAATTACGGAAACACATCAAATTGTATAAAATCAATAAAGCCACAAAAACGTTAAGGTAACAAACAGATCTAGTACCAGCCGAGGAGCTGGTCTCTTTCACGTACATATGGTAAGGGATGTTGTCAACAATCTGTCCAGTCTGGGCTAGGAGAACAGGTGTTAGCCCAAGGCTCAGGGTCTGGTATTTCTTTTGAGTTTCTATAAACTCTCCAAAGGCTATTGTACTAGCCTAACAATGACTATAAAGTTCAATAAGTCTTGCATTTCTCAGAGCTGGCTTCCTAACAGTCTTGTTTAACTTGATAACGGTAGACAGTACAAGGCCAGGGAAAATGTGAACGATATTTCCAGCCTTATCTGACTATATCCATCGCTTAAAGCTAGTCCTTAAAGAAAGAGGAGGCAAAGTAAATGAACTAGTATTTAAGTACCTAAATTCAATACATATGCTAAGCACTATACTAAGAGCCCCTTTTTCTATTTTTCAAACTTAAGTCATTTAATATTGACACCCACATGAAAACAGTGGTGTTCTTAGAAGTTGAACACCTTGCTCAGGAACTCATAGCGAGTAATAGTATTCAGACAGAAGTCTGTCTACACTACATACTCTTGGAAAGAAAGTGGCTTTAGGCAGCTGGTCCTCAGTATCTTTGCAAAGACAGGCCTCTAGAGCTGGAAGAGCTGAGGGAACTGATGAGAGGGTGAGAAAGGCAGGCAGACCGTCAGTTACACCACGAAAATGGTTCTCTTGCCCTTCTTAACAACGTCCTCTTGGGATATGGTTAGTATGGAATGAGGATGATGTATTGAGTTATTGATGCTGTAATGATCTACAATGGACACAGAATCCTATTTATAATAATAAGAAAACTTCCCTATTATAAGTTGCATTCCAATATTAAGTTTATGTATTTCAAAATAATGATCTCCTTCAAATGCAGCTATGTGTTTGAATGTTTAAAAATAGATACCCTGCTTTTCCATCCTCTGAATGACACTATGAGTCCCTCTTACTTGAAGGGGATTCAAGACCTTACAATTTGCTTTTAAGAACTAAAAATGTGCAGTGTTGTAAGCAATATGAAATTATCTTAATTGACATAGAAGGCTTGTTTGCTACAAAGTTTTTGATAAAAAGACTTCTTACCCTATTCAGCTAATCTGAGAAGACACAGAAGGAAATGAGAAAAATCTCAGGCGGTGAAAGCATTTGGCAGCACGGTCCATATTAACATGTAGAGATGCTGATTTGACGAGCAGGCGTTAGCATTTGAAACCAGGCCTAGCCAACTGCAGATTGGCTTGTGAGAGCTAGATTAGATAAATGGACTGACATTTTTCTGCAGATACTTAGAGTGAGTCTTACATATTTAGCAAGATCAAAATGAACATTTCTCAAAAATTCACACAGGTGGTTTGCTAGTACATATTTGCTCTACTAGAGAGCCAAAGAAAGTGATGAGAAAAAGTTTGTTTGACATGGAGGGTAACACTATTATAGTACTCTTTATTTTCTCAATCACTTCCCTCCAACTCTCCACAGAGAACTGCTACCGTCATTTCCCCCTTCCTACTACTATAGTCATGCTAAACACCTCATTCACATATTTAGTCCTGAAACATGCACTGAAGTTCTACTGTGTATCAGGCACAAGTTATATCGGGGATTCTACAGCTGTGCTGCTCAAAAGGTGGTCCACACACTGGTGCTGGTTTGTGAATCCATTTGTTACCAGTCTGTGAGAAGGTAAGTGTTTAAAAACTTTAATAGCATTTTAGCAATTTGTTATTGATTTTAATAATAAAATTTCTTGAATTTTATTTTGTATGTGATTTTTCTAATATTTCATTTTCATTTAATTTCTAAAAATATCAGTCTGTGAAGGATTAGAAGTTAAAACCTGGTCTTTACCAGGGATAACACTGTTCTAGAGGATAGAATGACAAGACCTCTGCTCTTGACACAGTCTCAGTTTAACCCTATGTGAGTGTACAATAAAAGTCCTTCCATCCTCAGACATACACATTTCTGAGGAACATATAAAGTTTAGGCATTGTAAATAGGTTTGGGAGTGTTGAATTTTTTTAAAGAAAAGGGTTATAAGTTAATAGAAAAGGGTGAGATAGGAAGGTAGGGTCAAGCCGAAAGGATAATTTGACGCAGAACAGAAAATCAACAGGTGTGACCGGGAGGGCAGCAGGTATAAGACATCACCATAAGCCTGGGGTAAAGAAGTCAAGAGGGTCAATCAAGGTTTATTGGAGGGAGGAAAACAAATAGTCTAGTTTCTGCTACTCAGTCTATTCTTCGGTCACCTCTTACCCCAGCCACCAGACACACCCTATCCACCAGCCATGCCTAATGGCCGCATTTCCTAAAGACATTATGTTCTTGTACTTTGGTGCTTTGCATAAGTTGCTCCACTCCACTTAGAACGAGAATTCCACTCTCCAGTATGCTCCGTAATGACCCAGTGCTAAGTCAACCACAGCTCTGATTGTGGTCCCTGATACACTCTGAGGCAAAGCTATTTGATCCTTCCTCAGTGCACCTGCACACTTGTTTACACCTGCATCATGGCACTTATCAGAATGTACTGCACATATAAATTTGCAAGTCAAATTCCATTGGCACTATATTATTTATGCCTCCTTGTCAGTGCTCAGCACGTAATCAGCATTCAAATGTGTGTTGAACCACAATGAGTATCAGAGGGCGAGTCAGAGGGGTTAATTAGAATTCTTTTGGGCTAAGCAACCAGAAAGCGAGGCTCACTACAGTGTCTGGAAGCCAAATCAGGAGAGCACCTCATTCAGGGTTCAGCAGGCTGTAGAAAAGGCAACTTAGAGCTGGAGCTCAGCAACACACAAAAAGCAAACCAACCAATCAATTAAAAAAAACAACCATGTTCTCTAAGGAGACCAGCTCAGCCAGTCAGTCAAATTGCAGGTAAAAACATATTAAAATTTAAAAACTCATTCTGCAGGAAGTTGAATTCACAACTTGGCAGAGTACCCATAACTTATGTATGGGCATGTGGTTCATTACCTATGGTCTGAAGAACTTCAAGGTAAGTAGAATTTTCAGGCCAAGTGGTCCACTAAGCACATCATGGTGTATGCTAATGTCTACCACTGCAGACCAGAGCAATATGTGGCAAAGCTTCAATCCAAGGTCATAGGCATGAAGAAAAACCTCTCCTTTCTCATTTGTCTGGGGTGGAAGCAGCTATGACTAGCAATAAACAAAGGGAGTTTCTATTTAGTGGCATCCTGGGCATTTTCACCATAGGAATGCCTTTCTTTGCTTCGTTTTCCTAGTTTTGTTGTTGTTGTTGTTGAGGCTTTTCTTCTTCTTGGTTTCTTTTAACACTCTATCTTTATGATCTGTTCTCTCTCCAGCTCTCTCTACCTTGTTCACTTTCTGGACCCACTTCCTTTTGTTATTCTTACCTTCACTAACTTTTTTTTAAGAGAGAGGAGAAGGGAGGGAGAAGCAGAGGGAGAGAAACATCAGTGTGAGACAGAAAGATCAACTCATTGCCTCTAGCATGCACGCCAACTGACCTGGGACTGAACCTGCAACCTAGGCACGTGCCCTGATCAGGAATCGAACCAGTGACTTTTCAATTTGCAGGATAATGCCCAACCAAGTGAGCCACACCGGTCAGGGCATCTTCATTAATTTTTAAATATCACTTCTGTCAAAGCTCTTCTAGGCTTCTTCTTGCACAAACATTGGTTATACAGAGCATCCTGTCTTTTGGTACATTCTTAAGAACCAATTTGAATTCATGGACATTTAATTTAGACGTCTGTCTCCACCAAAATTTTCCCAGTGATTTTTCTTCTGGTCTTTTTCCTATTTATGGGGGGCAAGGTGAGAAAATATAAATGGTTTCCCTGAGAAACCAGGTTTCAGTATCCTTGAAACTTAATATGCAGCACTGTAATCAGTGGTGAGATCCCTGTGAAATAATACTCTGGCCCTGGCAAAGGTACTGTGCTTGGAAAGCATACAATCAAAATTCAAACTGGCCTGGGAAACCGTGGAGGTAAGTAATTTAGTAATGAGAAAAAGATCACTATTTGAAACATAACACAGTCTTCTCACTAGCAAAGTCAAACAATGAAACAAACCTTTCTTTCTCTAGTAGGTCTATTATTCTACTGATATGTGCAGTTATGTGCCTGAAACTGGTCAGAAACAAGCTAGAATAGACATATCCGAAGAGACTCTTAGAGACTCCCATTTTTATTTGCTTCCCAGAATCTTCTGACTGAAGAAGTATACAAGGCCCTTTCCCAATGGCATGTCCCTGAAAGGATCAACCACTGTTTCTTACATTATTTGGAGGCATAGGGATATTCTTTTGAATTCTATCAAAATCCACAGTCAGGGATCCCTGAATTTTACCTAGTTTTAAAAAATGCTCCAGTACTAAGAGGAAAATCAACTTCCTAAAGTTATAGCCCTCTTAATAAAAGCAAAGCCAAAGATGATTTTGGCTTTTAAATGGGACATCTGTGTCATATAGGGGGCTTCCTTTGCTATCACTCCAACAGCCAGTTACTTCCCAGAATGGTGAAAAAAGCCTTCAGATGTTTAAGCTGGAATAAAAAACAATCACTAAGACTCTGGCTTTAACAACACGCTGTATATGACACCTGTAACCCTGAACCTTATTTATTTTTAATCCTGACCTGAAGATATGTTTTTATTACATTTAGAGAGGAAGAGGAATTAAGAGAGAGAGAGAGAGAGAAAGAGAGAGAGAGAGAGAGAGAGATTCGTACTTCCCATACACACCCCGACTGGGTATTGAACTTGCAACCTAGGTGTATGTCCTGACTGGGAATCGAACACACAACCTTTTGGTGTGTGGGATGATGCTCCAACCATCTAAGCCACTAGGCCAGGGCAGAAAGCAACACTAAACTTTAAAGTAAAGATAAATAATTGTTAACAATGTAATAGTAAGCATAATACATTTGGAGCGCTATGGTTTTTAAAGGAGTTGGCATATATTTCACATACTTCATAGTATTTCTGTAAGGCCTATGGAGCAACCATTACCCTTCTTTAAAAGATGTGAAGCACCTTGCACACACCTGGAAAGCTTAAATACGCGATTTCATTCTTTAATAAAATCTATCTATTTAAGCTGCTCCCCTAATCTCTGTTTTCTTAAGTCACCAGATTTCCTGAAAAAGTAGTCTATTCTTGGTGACTTTATTTCACCTATTATCCATTTTCTAATCTTGGCAGATTATAGTTTGTTTCTTTAAATATCTACTATTCTCAAAGAGATCACCAATGGTCATTGGTCAATGGTCACACAAGGTATCATGGGACTCTCAGTAGATATTCTTTGAATGATTGAAATTTCCAGCAATTCCATGGACTTATTTTTGATCTTCGTTCTTGATCCCAACTCTGCTCTGAAACACTCCTCCTTTTTCATGCCTTCACTCTCCTTCCCTGTTCTTCTCCAGTATCTGAAAGTTAAACTGCTCAACATCTACTCATCTTTCAAGATCGCATTCAAATGACAATTCTGGTATCTTCCACAATGCCTCCAGCAGTAGTCACTCTTTTTTCCCCCCTTCAAAGATTTTATTTATTTATTTTCAGAGAGAGGGGAAGGGAGGGAGAGAGGGAGAGAAACATCGATGTGCAAGAGATACGTCAGTTGGTTGACTCTCGCACTCCACCAACTGAGGATCTGACCTGCAACCCAGGCATGCGCCGTGATTGGGGATCAAACTGGCAACCTTTTGGTTCCCACGCTGGCACTCAACCCACTGAGCCACACCAACTGGGACAGCAGTCATTCTTTCACTGAGGTTCCACAGTCCTTTATACTACTGGGCATTTATCACATTTTATTCTGATTGCTAATTTCTCTTTCTCTCTTCCTTATTATGCAAATTATTTGAATATAAAAACTGGTTTATCATTCTGCATCTTGTGTTTAGCAGATTACCTGGCACTCATGGACCCTGAAAACAAATGTGTGAATGAACCACCAGTAAAGTGGCAGCACTACAGCCAGAGCTCTCTGCCTTTGTTCTTCGCATAGAAGATGGCTCAAAGCAAAGGCTCACTGTTAAATCTGTCACCTCTTATTCCATGAAAATTGTCAGGCCAGATCCTCAGATTTAGTTCCTTTGTAAAAACCTTTCATTTAGCAGCAACCTGTCTGTGAACCATCATTTCCAAACAGAACTGTCACCCAGATAGCCACACATGGTATAGTTATGACTCTCCTGTGTTTCGCCCATCCACTTTTTCTCCACCATGTGAGGATAAAGGGAGAAGGGGGCCATCTGTAAGCCAGGAACTGAGGCCCTGCTGAAAACCAAATCAACTAACACCTTGATCTTGGACTTTCCAGCCTCCAGACTTGTTGAGATATAAATGTCTATTGTTTAAGCCATACTGTGTATGGCATTTTGTTTTAACAGCTCTGACTAATACATGCTGTTTAAATACTTCCTGGAAAATGTCTTTTTCTAAGGTAACTCTAATTGTTAGAAAATCCTTCCTTATCCAAAACTTAATTTTGCCCCCGTATCTGAGAGTTGAGGGAAATCCAAGAGAATAGAGGATATGAACACAACAGAAGAGAGTAATTTTCAAGGAAAAAATAAACCTGTGACGACACTGAGGAAAGAATTTTAAACTCAAATGTAGTAACACAGCCCTGGCTGGTGTGGCTCAGTGGATTGAGTGCCTGTCTGTGAACCGAAGGGTGGCCAGTTCCGTTCCTACTCAGGGCACATGCCTGGATTGTGGGCCAGGTCCCCAGTTCCGGGTGTGCAAGGGACAACCAATCGACATCTTTCGCACTGTTTCTCTCTCCCTCTCTTTTCCCCCCACTTTCCCTCTCTATAAAATAAATAAATAAATAATTTTTTAAAAAAGGAATAATACAGTAAAAAAATAATTTCTCAAAGTCATTATGGTATATTGTAGAAAACAGCAGTTTATAGAAAGACAAACCAAGGTTTAAATTAAGTTTCTGTCTTTATCTGAGTGATAACCTCATCAATCCTTAATTTTCTATCTACAAAGTGAGGACAATAATGCATGGAGTTGTTGTGATAATGTACAAAGTACCCTGAAAAACTGAAAAAGACTGTAGGAATAAAGCATGTTACACCATTCACTTTCTTCTTGCAGCTATATCTAAAGTATTATTTATATCAGAGCCATTTATGTTCAGTTCTGTATACTTTATCTAAATTTGGAGGCAATAATTGCTCTCTGCGACTCTGAATTAATGGATCCACAATGTACTAAACAAAATATTTCATCAATAGCATCTAAGCCCTGGATGGTATGGCTCATTGGATTGAACATTGGCCTGTGAACCAAAAGCTTGCAGGTTCAATTCCCAGACAGGGCACATGCCAGGGTTGCCGGCCAGGTGCCCAGAAGGGGGTATGCAAGAGGCAACTGATTGATGTCTTTCTCTCACACTTGTGTTTCTCCCTTTCTTCCCTTCCTTATAAATATAAATAAATAAAATCTTTTTAAAAAGCATCTAAGAGTGGAATGAAAAAAAGGAAATAGCTTGCTTTAATTACCCCAAATGACAGAAAATGTTTTGCCTGTTTTAGGTGTAGTACGTATCTCAACAGAAATACGTGCTGAAAAGAATCCTTGTTAACCAAGGAAGGTTGTCACCAAATCAAAGAACTGCAGTGTTGGAAAAGGACTGGAGTTCTCCAAAGATCGTCCGCCCTACTGCCTTATCTGATGCATACACACTTTCCCTCTGCAATACTCTTGAAACAGGCATACATAAGCTGCTTAAAATACTTTCTGAAAAATGTAGGTTTATTGCCGGTAGCTCTAATTGTTCGAAATTGGGCTACATAAACTCTGTTCCCCCTAACTGCTACCCTTGAGTCTTGTATTTCTCTGACAGCCACACATATTTAATTCTTCTTTAGAATAGTTATTTTAAATTTTAGAATATTCATGTCCCTTGCCCAGTTCTTCTTCCTCTTTAGTTTAAAACTTTTCAGTTGTCCAATTATTGAATGTATCACACATTTTGAGTCCCTCTCTGGACCAGGGCCACTTAGCTGGACACTAAACAAGTTCCTCACCTGTGTTCTTACAGTGGGACTATCACCTTCTTTGCCATAAACAGTATGCTTCTTTAGTCCAATCCACTGAGATCTTTATGGATAATAGACTGTAGAAAAAATATATATGTTTTTCCTCTCAGCTTCAAAATCACCAGCAGGTCAAAAACAAAAGAATGCTGCTCTTAAAATCGTGACAATTTGAGTTTTAAGCATGCAAGCAATGGTTGGAACAGTCAGATTACCAGATGAGATGGCTGTTAAAATACCTCCCAATGATGCTAAAGCTCAGAAACAGGGACACATCTACACACTCCAAAGTCAAGTCCTTCCCTGTTGTGGGGATTTGTGAATGCAGAGTAAGCAAAAGAGGCCTGTGAGGCAAGAGTGAGGTCAAGAGTAATAATAACCTAGAGCTGCCAAACCTCAGTACCATTGCTGGCTCTTTATCAAATACAGTGATGATATGACCAGAATTTTCCATGAGAGTCTTACCATGCTCTGTTCCGTATCTCCAGAAGTTACTATAATGTCTCACCATAAACCAGATACACAATCCTGGAAAGAAATTTAGAAGGTCTGAAGAAGACTATAACCATCTAATTATAATTATACTCTAAATTCCTCCCAGAAATGTGAAAGCAAGAATGCCTGTTTAAAAATCCTAAGTAACACGATCAATAGGACATCATATTCACTTAATCCGTTCAGACTAATGGTAAGAACTTCTCAGAATCCACGCACGAGAGTCCTGGGAAACAAACCACCATCATAATCTGCATGAAGTCTGTAAGTAGGCAAGCTGTGACCAACAGTGTTCACTGGCTCTATGGGTGGTATGTTTTGGTTGCTTCCCCAGAACTGGGGTTGACAGACAAAAACTATGTTTTAGGAAATCATAAACCTCAAACTCCTTTAAAACACTTGGCCAAGGCATCCATGAGCCATTACTGACATTCAAGAAAAGTTCAACAGTCCACTATTCTTAATAAGGAAATCCCAGTGAACAGAAGATGTAAAGCCAACTCTATTTGACTGGAAGTAAAGTCAAAGGTCAAGGTGCTATGACAAAGAGGCTATTGGGGACCCAGGGTCACACTATGGAGAAAAATGCAAGAACGCAAGTGAAAGGTCCTTTCAGAAACCTTCTGAGCCAAACTGCTTCTCTGTCAGCCGCACATTAAAATGTGACTAATTCCTAGAAAACAAGACAAACACTAGGTACACATCAATGTGTATTAACAGAATCATTTCTTTAAAGAGGCAAAACAAATATTAGTTTTTCTCATTAAGAAAAGAGAATAACTTGAAGACATTGGCTATGCCTCAGAAAAATAAATGGCTTTATTAATAACATTACCTCCACTGTTATTATTAATACTAATAAAACAAATGATAACAGCAGTTAACATTTGTTACTCACTGTGTGCCAGATCCTGTACTAAGCATTTCATATGCAGTCTCATTTAATCCTCATGACAGCCCTCTGAGGGAATGATATGGATACTGAGTTTCATGACGTGAATGCTCTGCCTAGGGTCACAACAGCCCTGTGAACTAGTGCTGTTTTCATCCCCACGTACAGATGAGGAAATTGAGGCAGCAGTCACAGAAGCTGCTCAGGGACGTGAAACCAGGAATGCAGGGCTGGGATTCCGGGCAGTGTAGCTGTACCATCCAGGATGTCTCTTAACCACTATGCTGTATTACCTCCCCAGGGACCCGGGGGGCCAGGGAAATTCACACTAAAGCAAGATACCATTTGTCGTCCAAACTGGCCAAAATGAAAAGACCAACACAGTCAATGTGGAAAAGGAGTGCTGTCAGTACTGTTGGTAGGAGAACATAGTGGCAAAAAATTTTTATAGTAAAAACAATTCAGAGTGTCTTACAGAAACAGACACTCTGTAAAAGAAAGTTTAGAAAATAATTTACCTCAAACTTACCCAATAAAAGGTGGACGATAGTTTCTTAATAAAACGTTAATTTCATTTTCCTGAAGGTAGTAGCAACTCCTGGAACTCCTTTCCCTTTCTCTGTTGATTCTGAGATGGCAATAAAGGCTGCTGGAGGATGAGTATTCCACTGCCCCCGTGCTAAAGGTTTTAATGTGGCTGCTCCCTCTGTGATTTAATCAGCCCCGATCAAACTTTCCTTGAGAGTGTCTCTTGGCCCACTAACATCATCACCGACTTGGTTAACTCACCTTCCCTTCCAGTGGGCTGACGGAAGTTCTGCTCTCTACTGTTTTCCACGCTTGTCTCTGAGCCTCTTTCTCAACAGGTTTAAGAATCAAGACTGAATGTGAAAAGCTCAAACTTCCCCTTTCCGCTATGTTCAAAAGCCGTTAAAAAGACCCCTCCTTGTTTCCAGCAACATACTAATTCCAATCTGCCAAAAATGTTGCTTCTGAAACCTCATAATTCCCCGTAGTCTCTGGTTTACTGTCTATACTACACAGGTTAAGTAACAATACAAATGACTTAAGAAAAAAAAATCCACATCACAGTTTTTCTAACACTTCAGCATTCTATTCTACCTACAGGTGCCACTATGAAGAGAAACACGGAAAGGTACATGGAGCCATAACGAAGGCTGTTACTAAACTTCACTACCTAAAAATACTAAAGTTTATCATAAATGGTAGTATGCAAAGGTGACAATGCCTTCCGTTTTTTAAAACAAGCATAGCAGGTCAGCTTCCACGGGGAAAATTTTATTTGTACATCCAAAACATCTGTAACTTTTTTGCACTTGTATGCTAAAATTTACTACCAACTTGGTTTCTGAGTGTGACAAAGCCATTAAAACTTGCAGGGTTGAAATGGGCATTGTCGAAACACACTGCTCAGAGAACAGGGGAGGAGGCCCTACAGTGTGGACTCCGTTTTTCCTGAGAGAGAAACTGGAGAATGTTCCATATTGTACGCATAGCACACAAGAAGAGATGAGGTCAGCAGGAAAATGTAAAATTGGGATGCACAAGATTGCGTCTTTTTCACCCGCATTACGTGGGTACAGATGACCACTCCATTAGAACACAAAGCGGCCTCACTGCATTAAGGACAGAAGGTGGCACAAGCTGCGCCACGACAGGCTCGGGGTCATGATTTCCATTCCCTACCACCATGCACCCTACCGTGTCCCCGACGTGATCCGGTGACTGCTGCTGGACAGCTCCACCGCGTCTACGCGTCACCTGCCCAGACGCCAGCGAGCCCAGACACCTGGGCCAGGAGTCCCCCTGCGAACCCCAAACCACAAGGCACTTCACGCACAAGTTCATGGCTCTCTTCTCGCTGGGAAGAAAACCGAGGAGCCTCGGGAGACGCAGCACCGTCCAACGCCTCGGGAGGCCAAGACACAGGAGGAGGGCGGCCTTGGCCCTCCCTTCTCCGTTTCCTGGGCTCTATCCCTGGAAGGAGCCACAAGTAAGAAGTTGTGGAAACAAGACGGGGCGGCGTGGGGTGCGCGAAACCGAGAGTTTAACAAAAGCATATGCGTCTGTCCCACGCAAGGTCCCTCGCTCCAAGTCACTCTGCCCTGCTCCCCGGCGGACTTCCCGCCAAAGAGGCTGCTGCGCTTCCAGGCCAGTCCCCCGCGCCCCCTCGGCCCTTCCCTGCGGGCTGCAGCGCCTCCCCGGCCGCTGGCAGCGGGCCGGGGCTCCGACCCACGCTGGCTTCCCCGACGGCCGGCGTCTTTCCCGGAGCACTTCCAGGGCTCCTCCGCCTCCACGCCCCCGGGGCTCCCGTCAACGTCCCCGTCCTCCCTCGGGGTGCCCCTTTCCCCGCCTCCAGCGCCGGGTCTCGTCAGGGACGCGGGATGCCGTTTCTTTCCTCCCCGGTGCCTCTCCTCGGGTGCCCACCTGGCGCGGCCCCCGTCCCTGGCCCTTCTCCTCAGCGAGCTGCCACCTCCTAAGTCCTCCCGGCCCCGCCCCGCTCCCGGGCGGATACAGTTTGAAGCCCCTCAGGATCTCCCGGGCACGCTCGTCCTTGGCTGACATGATGCGGCAGCCGCCGCCCGCGGCTCTCCCACGCTGGCCCGGCGGAGCCTCGCAGACGATGCCCCGGAGCCGACGACTGAGCCGCAGCCGGGCCTGGAGACCTCCGGCGAGCAGCGGCAGCGGCCAGACCCGGACCGGTTTCTCCCTTCCCTCAGCTCCCGCTCCTGATCCCTTCTCCTTCCCCGTAGCCTCTGAGTGCCCGCCCCGAAGCCAATAGAAAGCCCGCCTCGGCAATTGACATCCTGCTCAGCCAATAGAAATACTTAGCGGCTTCGCTGGGGGGACGAGGAGAGCCGATGAGAAGGGCCCTCCCCGGGAAGTCCCGTAGGACAAATTTTTCATTCGTTGTTGTTGCCTAGAGTTTGCCCCCGCGGAGGATTGGCTTTAAATCTGCAGAGGCTCCGTGGGCCCGCTCCCGCCGCTAGGCATACTAGGGTTCAGAGATGACTGCAGGTTGCACTATGCGATGTGGCCGAGACTACATTTCCCAGCATTCCAGGGGAGTACCGGGGAATCACAGATCCTAGCGCGCAACAAAGACGACCAGGGACTACAAATCCCAGCATTCCGTAAACCCTATTTCTCTGTAACTTAGACTCCAGTGTGCCGCGCAGTGTGCGCAAATTCTTAAATCCTCCTTCAGGTTTGGTGGTGTCTGAATCCCGGGAGTTGAAACCAGGCAGGAAGACCCTCTTCACTCTCACAGAAGATGACAACCCAACAGAGAGGTAACTTCTGTTTACATGGAACTCAGAAATCTCCTGCAAATCATGGTAAGGCTGCAAACAAAAACACTGATTAAACCATGAAAGATAGTATAACAAAATGATTCCTTCAAGTCATGCTGGTGTGTTGATCAGGGGTGCCTTTTACGTGTTTTGCGGGGGTTTCTATTGTGCTCCTGCCCTGGACTGAGAGAGAGAGAGAGAGAGAGAGAGAGGGGGGGAGAGAGAGATCGTATACCCAGAATACAGGAACGGATTTAGAATTTGCTAATCCGACGCCTGTTTTACATATGAGGAGACTGAGGCCCACCGAGGCGAAGAGATTGTCTACCTGTCACAGCAAGTTGGGGCAGAGTTAGAAATAGGCCCTAAGGCTCCTGACCTGCTCTCTGGGCTCTTTGCACAGTAGGCTGGCGATATTTTTAGCAGCATGGCTGGGTGATTATTATTCTCCTTGGTGAAATTGCCCCATCCAGGTTGAAACACCTAGGTTAGGTAAGCATTTATTTGGTGGATTTCCTGTAAGTGTGATGTTTGTTTATCTTCACTCTGGGTAAGACTTGGTGTTTTGATTCATTCTTTGTTGTTCAAGGTGACATTTAATGTGATTTCAGGAAGTAGGTAAAATTGTAGTGTAAGCAAAGGTTTCCTTGGAGATCTCCTATTTGTTTTCCCAGGCTTCCTTCCTCTTTTTGTCCCCCTTTCACCCATATGGGCACCGATCCAATTTTTCCTTTCGTACAATTCAACAGTTTTCTCAGCTTTCCTTATTTGCCAGGCTTTCTGTCAGTAAAAGGTGAAAGACATGGTCACTGCCACCGGGAAGATAATCATCTAGTTAGGGAAATAAGGAGAATCCACTGAGATTCAAGATGGACTGTGATAAATGGCATGGAAGAAAGGACATCAGAATGCTAGAGGCTCTAATGAGAGATCTATTCCAGCTGCAAAACTTGATGGAGGAGGTGCCATTTGAACTTGAAGGGTGGATAGGATCTTTTTTGCCTCTTAAAAATTTTTATCTTCAGATTTTTAACATACAGTAAGGGTACAATTTTTTTGCACTTGTGTACACCTGTGTCCCCACCCCTCAAATCAAGGTATGGAACTGGTCCAGCACCCCTGTACCTCTCCCCAGTCAGTACTGCAGCCTTCCATCTCGATGACTGCTTTTCCGACTTCTATGGTAATTTCATTTAGATGTCATTGTACAGTATGAGTCTGGCTTTTTTCATTCATTAGTATTTTTGTGAGATTCATCTGTAAGTATGTAGCAGTAGTTTTTTTTTAATTGCTGAGTAGTATTCCACTGTATGTATATAGCACTGTTTATCTGTTCTACTGTTGATGGATATTTAGGTTATCATCAATTTTTGGCTTTTGTTAACAAATCTGCAATGAGTATTCTTATGTTCCTTAAGGTGGACTTGTGCATTTGTTTCTAGGAGAGGAGTTGCTGGCTCGTATGGTGGGCACATGATCAGCAATGGTAGATATTGCCAGTCTGGCAAGCGTTTGTGCCAATTTTCACCTTCACCAGCAATGCAAGGATTCTAGTTGACTCTTACCCTTGTCAATACTGGGTGTTGTCAATCTTTTATTTCTAGCCATTTTTGGCTAAATGTTGCAACTCATAACCTATAGTTCTTATTTACATCATCTCTGGTGATGAGGGCCATGTGCTTATTGGCTATTTGAATGTCCTCTTTTGTGAAATGCTTGTTCAAGTCTTTTGTTTACCTTTTTTTAAACTGGAATGTTTATCTTCTTATTGACTTATAGTTATTTTATAGTCTGGATATGGGGTTCCTTGTCTGGTATATGCTTGCAAATATCTTTTCCAAGTCTCTGGCTTGTTTTTTCACTCTCCTTACTAGTGTCTTTTGACACACAGAAATTCTTCATTCTTAATTCCAATGGAATAGTTTGGTGTTTTCTTTCTTTCTTTCTTTCTCTTTCTTTCTTTCTTGTAGGTTTTTAACAAAGATTATTTATTTATTTATTTTTAGAGAGGGGGGAGGGAGGAAGAGAGAGAGGGAGAGAAACATCAATGTGTGGTTGCCCTTCGCTTGTCCTCTACTGGGGACCTGACCTGCAAACCAGGCATGTGCCCTGACTGGGAATCAAACCAGCGACCCTTTAGTTCACAGGCCAGCACTCAATCCACTGAGCCACACCAGCCAGGGTCGGTGTTTTCTTTTATGATTAGTGCTATTTGCTTAGAGTTTAAGAAATCTTTGTGTACAGAATCAGCAGGATTTTATTTATTTATTTATTTATTTATTTATTTATTAACCAGTCATCTTTTATTAAATACTACATGAAAGGATTCTGAGGTTCTGGGCAAAGGTCATGGTCAGGAATATGGAGTCCACACTGGGCCTTCTTCAGTGGTACTTGCATCATGCACATGTTTGAGTTCCTCATAGAGCAGCAGTGGTTGAAAAGCATGTAACTTGCCAGCACCATGGAAACCCCAGCGACACTCCCTTTCTTCTCATTGACTTATTTGTTGTAATGCTGGTAGTAACCTCTCTGAAACAATTCAGCAATGCTTTTAGGGATGAAATCCTGCATCAGTATCCAGCTGGGAAGCTCCTCTAGTTTGACATCCATGAATTTCTCCTTCAGTGATACTACTGACACCGTTGTGGAGTCCAGGGTGTTGTTGGTAGGAAATATAAAGAAAGGGATTTACAAAGAGGAAGATAGAGAGCAAGTTTGAGGCCCTGCTGTGAGTGAGGGAGGTGCACATTGTGCTGGGCATGGAGTTTGGGCTGTAAAGAGGGTGAGGGAAGACAGAGCTGGGAGGGTAGGTGGGAGCCATACTACAAAGGGCTTTAGCTGCAGCCATGGAGTCTGGACATTGTTCTAGAGGAAGTGGAGGCACTGCTGGAATATTTATGAACTCAAATAGAACTTAGTTGTCCCCCTTTCACCACCAGATTTGCCCCTCCTCTCTGCAGCCCTGTTTACTTACCACCACCTCCAGATAGCTGTGCCTTCCCTAGCCAGAATCCTGGGTGATATCCTCCTTCCCTTTCTCTGCTCTCAACTGGTCACAAGTCTGATAGTTATGGTCTAAATGTCTCCAATAACATTTCTTCTTCTACATGACCAACCACCACTACCCCTGTTCAAGATCTTACAGTCTCTTATCTGGAATATATCAAGCCACCTCAAGGGTTTCCCTGCTCTAGTTCTCTCCACATCCAAGCCATTCCTATAGCAGCTGGTGTGATCAATCTATAATGGCCATTACTCATACCTCTTCACAGCTTAAAAGCCCTAACTAGCTCCTCAGGACCCTTAAGATAAAAGAAACACTCCTTTATATGGCTTACATCCTTTGTGATTTGCTTGCTTATTCTTCCAGGCTCAACTCAAGCCTAATCTCCTCTAGAAGCCAGCCTTAAATCACTTCTTCCCAGGGAGAGCCTTAACCTGTACTCTGAGGTGCTTGTGGCAACTGTCTGTCATAGCCAGAGAGACCTCTCTCTCCCAGGGGCAGTGAGCTCTCTTAAGTAAGAACTTTGCTGTATTTAGGTATTTACTGGGTATAGTGCCAGGCTTGTGGTTTCCAAGACGCTGGACCACCTGACCCCAGCTCTGTAGCCCTCACTTCTGAAACCTTGGTTCCAGCCATTCCGTGTGTCTTTTCTGCATCAGTGGGTGTTGCACATTGCAAGCTTCTGTGACTGTGATCACTGCCCCCTTTCCTTCCCCTTTTTGCCTGGAAGATGCCTGTTTTTTTTCTTCCCCAACATACTCTCTTCTTGCTTCCAAAGTGGTGTCTCTCATAGCACTTAACACATTCAAGCTTTTTGAGGGCAAGAACCTTGTTGGTTTTTTTAAAAAATATATATAACCTTCTAGAATGTAATAGGTGCTAAAGACATTTTTTGAATAAATGAATGGGTCGGAGTTAGGCTCCTTTGCATCTGTGCTGACTGCTTTCAGCACTCTAAAATACAAAAGGCAAATACAGGTTTTTTCCTCATCTTCAGGACCTGGAAGTTTGTGGTGTATACTGTACTTTAAAGGAATCAGTTTAAGTGTTGGGTTATATAGTAATTCCTTAGCTATCTTACTGGAGAGTTATTAAGTCCCAAATGCAGCCACGAATGTAATTTTGGTCACAGAGGCATTGTTGGCTCCACCCAACAATGCTTATTTTAAAAAATTTTCTGAAGAGAGGTCAAGAATATGGTCTTGGGCTTCAGAGAGCCTAGGTTCCAAAGCGGACTTTGCTACTTACTGGCTTTGGGGTTTTTATACTTAGTTATTTCACCGGAAAATGGGGATAATATTACAGGCCATAAAGTTACGAGAATTCAATGAGACAATGTAAAGCGCTTGGCACATGGAAAGACGTTTAATAAACAGTAGTTGTTGTTAGGCTTACTATTTATCTCCATTCCCCGGGTAGACAGTCGCCAAAGGGAGCTGTTGCGGGGTAAAGCTTTGTCAAAGGGGTGGATTTCAGGTCCAGGATGGTGAAGATTTGGGCGCCAGTACCGCCTAGGGCGTATTCCCTCTCTCAGGCCTCTCCTCATCCCGATTCCTGGACTACAGTCCAGCAGGAACCTCTTCTCCTGGCCGGGCCCCACTGGAGATAAGAGACTGTGAACACAGTGAGGGGAACCTAGTGTGGGCGGAACTGGAATGCAACAGCGGGAGGCTTCTGGGGGAGCGGTAAGGCCGACGGGTCGGCGGAGGTAGAAAAGCGTCGGACGCCCGGCCGATCATGGACGCTTGACAACCTGCGGGCAGGCGCCGGGAGGCCGAGACAGCGACCTAGAGGACGGAGAGGCGGCGAGGACAGGTAGGGGCCAGCGAGAAGGCGGGACCCGGCCGGCCGGGTTCATGGGGACTGTCCGGTTTCGCGCCCGCCGCCTGGAAAGCCCGCGGCCACACCGCCCCGCCCCCGCCCCGGGGAGCGCGCCCCGCGGCTCCTCACTCCGCACCCGCCGTCCTGTCAGGGAGCAAGCCGCGGGTCCGCTCTCTCTGAAGTCCGTCCTGGCCTGAGACCCGCAGCTCCCGCACTGCGCCTGCTCTCGCTTCCCCACCCCCAAAGGCTGCCTCTTTGCCCTTCTGCTATCCATCAAAATAGCGCCCCCCCACGACGGGAATTCATCACCCCGGTGTCTCCAGCCTCCTCCTCGAGCCCTCCCACTCCAGAAGAAAGCGATTATCAGTGCCTCTTTATCTCCTTTCCCCCACAGGCCTTGCTCTTTAGGCAGAGATTTTTTTTTTTTTTTTTTTTGAGAGAGAGCGGAATTTCTGTCCATTTGTCTAATCCTTCTCCACCCCCAGGCCTTTCCATTCAATCTGTTCACACGTGTCCACTTGGAAGGGAGGTTTTCGTTTCACCTCCCCCCTTTCCCTCCCATCCTCTTCACTCTCCTCTTACCTCATCCCTTCTCAGTAACCTTTATTCCCTGGCACTTAACTTTTTCTGTTTTCGACAAGACCTTAGAACCCTAAGTGAGACTACATACTTGTCTCTCTGATACTGTAGAAGGGCTTGCAGCCCTGTGTGCCTGCCTCCCCAGGAAAACTTGGTTTCTTTTGCACTGAACCATCCTCCTTTGTATTATTCTGTGCTTCAGCTCACTAAAATTTTTCTCCTCATTTTGTTGTACTGCCCCAATATGTATCATCCTTGGAGGAGTTATCTTTTCTGATGCAGGATTCCTGGACAGTGGATTCGCAGTGCTGTGTGTCCACATATGCTCAGCACGTGATTAGATTACACAGTTGAGGGACTCTCCTGTCCCTAAAATCTTCAGGATGGCAATATAGTATCTTCATTGTTTTCTCATTGTTTTCTTGAGGATTTATATAAATTCTGAAATCATGTTTGGTAAAATGTCACTTCTCAGCAGAAGGACAAATTGAGGGATATTTTTCATGAACTTACACACCATGTATTTTCCTAGTTTGAATATGTTGCTGCTTATCTTTCAAGATGATTTACCCCCTTTTTTCTATCCTTAAATGACTTCTTTGATTAAATGAGGCATCTTTCTTGTCTGTTTTTTTGTGTCTTTTTCTTATCTGTACCTGGCTGTAGATGGGAGTCTAAGACACTGTGGAAGCTGTAACTGATTGCTTTTCCTGGCATCAGCCACCTCTGTATGGGCAAGATTCTCCTTTTCTCAACTAGAGTCTGTAAATGAGGTGGATATAACACAGCTGCTGAGAAACTCCTGTGTGTTTCTTTAGGTCTTGGTTAGGCTTAAGGGCTTAGAACATGCTGCCTTTGGGAGGGGGTCAGATGGTGATTAGGGGGGTTTTACTAAATGAGTTTCAAACCTCAGAATAAGGACAAAATTTCTTTAACTCCAGGTTGAACCCTACCCATCTCACAAAGTAGTCACCGCCCCTGGACTCAGGAACTGGTTTTTCTTTTTTAATACTATAAAAGTATTCTGATATCTGATTCAATGTTAAATTAGCCTAGGCTTTGCAAAAGAGAAGGAAAAATGATGGGAACACTTTTCTTTTGGACAGATCTTAAGGCCAGAGAATGGCAGGTGAACAGAAACCCTCAAGTAACCTCCTGGAACAGTTTATTTTACTAGCCAAAGGCACTAGTGGCTCAGCCCTCACTGCCCTCATAAGCCAAGTCTTGGAGGCGCCTGGAGTGTATGTCTTTGGAGAACTGCTGGAGCTGGCCAATGTGCAGGAGGTAAGGGCAGTTTCTAAACAATTTCTCTATGTTCTCTGTGCAAGCCTTCCTTTGAGTCTTCAGGTTTCCAAGGATTTCAGTGCCAAAGCATTGTGGACCCGTGAGGTGCCCTGCTGAGGGAGGGACGGGGATTGCTGGGGCAGGGGAAGAGAGGAAGGATGAGGTACTGGACTCCTTCTAGTCAGCGTTTTCATCTGACCTTGAGGTAAAATTAGACTGGGTTGCTAATAATTTGGAAGATAGGGAAAAAATGTAGTTGAACCTAGTAAGTTAGGAATGTAGAGTATAAGCATGGATTGATGTTTAACAGGGGTTGTTTCAAGCACTATTAGGGACAAAAACCTCCAGTGCAAATATTGACCAGGAAGACTGGTCAGGAACATAGGTAGCATGAAGTGATTGCTGCTGAACCTGAGATAGGCCTGAATAAGGAGTGTGTTGTTTCTGTGGAAAAGGGCAAAGTTGTGTAGGTGTGTGAAGGAGAAAGGATATGACTGACATGCTGGAAAGTAGTCCTTTTTGCCTTGTTTGCTTCTTTGTTTGGTTGTAGTTATTAAAACCTTGGGTATCCAGTTTTGGTCGTTATGCCTTAAAAATGAGATGATGCAGTGGAGAATGACCAGGTGGAATAAAGAGATATAAAGCAACCTATACATTTCAACCTCTGCTTCCCACTTTGGGTATTTTTTATGATTGTCTCTCACTATCCCTAGGGTGTTGGTTCCAGGATACCCCTCTGATGCTCACGTCTGCTGTATGAAACAGCATAGTGTTTGCATAAATGGCAGGTTGTACCTACATGTCACTTCGTTCACATGGATTCAGCATAGTGCCTGATTCAAAGTCTGCTTATTGGAACTTCCTGGGATTGTTTTCCAGATATTTTTGATTGATGGTTGGTTGAATCACCAATGTGAAATCTGGATACACAGGATGACTGTATTTACTCACTGATTGGTACTTTTAGATCATTGACTGAGATGGATAGAGATCCGGTGACATTTTTATTACTTTGGGGATTGTGTTCAGGTACTCTTGGTGGGGTGGGGCGGCTTCCTTTTTACCATCACAGCTTCTTTCTGGCTGCCAGGACGGCGCTGGCTCTGTGAATGGCTTTCACCTGCAAACCTGGGCGGTACTTGTTCTTGGAGATCATGTGCATGATGCTGCTGAGGGTGGTCTGGCGTTCTTGTTGATGGTGCCTGACATATAGGAGGTGGTTGGCTTTTGCTGGCCCGTTCTTCACGTCACGACTACTAGGACCCTTTGCTGTTGGCTGCTGGCTCCATGCCCACGGCTCTGTGGTATATCATCCCATTATAGTGGGAGTTGCAGGAGTCGCAGGCCTTCCGATGACTGGTCTTGTGACTGTACATCTGCTTATTCCTCTTGATCAGGAAACTGAAGCAGCTTCCCATGACCGTGCATTGCAGACGTGAGGATGTGATACCCTCTCTTCTCCCTGCAACAGCCGGAGACCAAAAGAGCTGCTTTTATTTTTTAATTGTGAACTTAAAAAAAAATTTTTTTAAAGAGTTTATTTATTTTTAGAGAGAGGGGAAGGGAGGGAGAAAGAGGGAGAGAAACATCAATGTGCGGTTGCTTCTCATGTGCCCCCCAACTGGGGACCTGGCCTGCAACTCAGGCATGTGCCCTGACTGGGAATCAAACCAGCGACCCTTTGGTTTGCTGGCCACCACTCAGTCCACTCAGCCACACCAGCTAGGGCTAAAAATAATTATTTTTTATTGTTCAATTACAGTTTCCCCATTTCCCCCTCCGATGGTGATCTTCCAATATCACTTTTGTTTGCTGGACTGTATGCTCTGTTGTGTTCACTGTTGTTTCCTTAGAGCTTAGTATGTGGACTGACACACACGGGCTTTCCATCCCAACTTAGTATGTCAGAGATGGAAAAGGAATGCTGTGGCAAAAATTGAAGAGAACTGGGTTTTTTGAAAATAGACTTTATTTTTTAGAGCAGTTTTAGAGTCACAGCAAAATTGAAAGAAAAGTAGAGATTTACCATATACCCCCTGCCGTCACACATGCATGGCCTCCCCTGATACCAGTGTCCCTCCCTAGGATGGAGCCTGCTTTGACATGTCATTGTCACCCAGAGTCCATCACTTGCTTTGGGTTCATTCTTGGTGTTGTGCATTCTATGGGTTTGAACAAAAGCATAATGAATGACTTGTATTCGCTAGTGCAGTATCTTGCAGAGTAGTTTCACTGCCCTAAAAATCCTGTGTTTTAACTGTTTATCACTCCCTTCTCTCTAACCCATGGCGACCACTGATTTATGTTGTAGTTTTGACTTTTCCATTATGTTATAGATGGAATCCTACAATATGCAGCTTTTTTAGATTGGCTTCTTTCACTTAGTACTATGCATTTGAATTTCCTCTGTGTCTTTCATGGCTTGATAGCTAATCATTTCAACAGAAGAGATGACTAAGGGGTAATGTGTTCCTTCAGGGTTACGAAAAACCCGAATGATTATGCCAACTAGTTGTTTTGTCGCTGTGAGAGTAGCTTGGGGGAGATGGATGGAGACGGAAACTGGAAACACCTTACTGATGTGGGCCAGTAAGTAAGGTTTAGAGTATCTGCTTTGGAGAAAATAGTCTGTTACAGCTAGTTTTCTAATCATCTGTCTGAAAAACGGGGGCTAGGTTTGGTGATCTGCTTCTGATTCAGGACTTCAGGAGGTTGCTGATGAACCTGAAAAGGTAGACTGGAGTACTAGGGTGCCTGCTCTCATTGGGGTGCTTAGCAAATCAACTCTGTCTCCCCACAGTTTGTTTTTTCCATATGTAAGCTGGGAATAAGCTAGTTGTCTTTCCCTGGTCTGAAATTATGGATGTAGTGCTTGGAACTTTTTTTAAAAAGATAAAGTTGGGTATTATTACCACTGGTGTCCCCAGAATAACTTGGGTACCCCTGTTTAGATTTTACTGAGTTTGGTAAATTGGTGAGTAATGGGTCCATATTTGTGAGTAAAAGAAGCAGCCAGTTAAGGTCGTTGAGAGCAGAGCGAGCAGTCCAGGCAGAACAGCGTCTCTTGCGTTTTCCTCTGAGGATCGCTCTGACACCAGTGTCAGCGAGGAGTAGGTGATTTCTTTTCACATTTTTTTATTGTTGTTCAAGTACAGTTGTCTGCATTCCTTCCCCCGACTCCCCCCCTCAGGAGTAGGTACTTTTTTAAAAAAAGACTTTATTTATTTTCAGAGAGGGGGAAGGGAGGGAGAAAGAGAGGGAAACATGGACGTGTGAGAGAGACATCCATTGGCTGCCTCCTGTATGCCCCCAGCTGGGGACCTGGCAGGTGTGGGCCGTGAGGGGAAGTCAAACCTGTGACCTTTCAGTTGGCAGGCCGGTACTCAGTCCACTGAGCCACACCAGCCAGGGCAGGAATACGTAACTTTAATGAAAATTTTATTTGGGGTAGCCTGATATCCTGGTTTTCTGTCCCAGCCTGGCTCTTCTGCTGCACCTTATGCCGTGCTAGTCTCTCCCAGCCTCACAGCTCATGCACAGTCCTGAAACTTGGGACCCGCCCTGCACTTTGCTCAGTTTGGACTGATGGTGGCCTGCGCTGCCCCTGCCAGGCTGGTGTGTGCACGAGGCTGCTCCAGCGTTCGTTTTGATGGCGAGGGAGTCTTGAGAAAACTTGAACTGTTTCCAGTACTTACTGTTTTGTGTGCACGTGTGGAAGCAAAAGCAGTTGCTTGGGGATGCTGTATGGAGCGTAAAACATGTATTCCTGAGAGAGAAAAGTTAAATTGGGGGCGTTAATAATCTTACTTATTTTTTCCCAAAGAATGAAAGCGTTGGAAGGGCCCAGCTCATAGAACGGTATAGAACCGCGGCGTGCGCTCACCTGCCCTCCACTTGAATACTGCGGTGATTAGTAGGCAGCTCAGTCTGTGAACTCTTTCCTTTCCTCCTCAGCTGGCGGAAGGAGCTAACGCTGCTTACTTGCAGTTGCTGAACCTGTTTGCGTATGGAACGTACCCAGATTACATAGGTGAGTTGGTTAAGACCCTCCAAAGACTTTCCTTGTAACAAACTATAGAAATGACCCCTGAAAGTGTAGTCTTAAGACTTTTCCTAATTATGTCCCTCTGTTCAGATGTGTTGCCTCCCTGAGGGTTGCTGGGGTTTGGGATGTACAGCATGGGGTGGGGTCTTCTTGACCTGGCTGCTTCCCATTGCACTGCACTCCGTAGGTGAACTCACACGAGGACTCGCCCTGCTTACCCTTTACTTCCCAGGGTTGGCATGGGGACCGCGTTTATGTTCTTCCATGAATATAGCCTCGTCTGTGTTCCAGATGAGATTCTGGAGAACTGGTGTTTGTAGAACACTTGGAGTGTTGTGACATGTCAGAATACCCACTTGTAAAGTATTTAAACATTTTAGATAGTGTCAAAATAATATTGCTATACTGTATTGAAGAAACTTTGGAAAATAGGGAAGAAAAAATAATAGTTGTACCAGCGTTCATTAAACTGCTGTTAGCGTTATGGTGCTGGATTTTCCCTCCTATGCTTTGGTTTTTCCTTATGTAGGAAAAACCTACAGTTAGATTATGTATACAATTTTATATTTTGCTTTTTCCACTTATTTGATAGGCATTTATCCATGTTTTAAGTCTGTATATTCATTTTTAGTATTCCGTAATCTGATACTGTATAATCCACTTAGCCTATTCTGCTTTGCAGGTCATGTGAGTCATTTAAAATTAGAATCATAAACAGCATGTCCAAATGCTAACTTACCTTCCACTCAGGCCTTGTTTGTTTGGCTTCCCTGGTTTGTTTTGTGGCCTGACAAAAGCCTGTTAGTTTATTTTAGTGGTGTGACCCAGGACCTTCCCACTGTGTTCCTGGTCCCCTCTTTGTCCCTGACTTTCTTGCTGGGCATTTCCACTTTCTGCTGCTGTCAGACTGGACGGTTCGCCACTCGCCAGCTTTTTGCTGACCTTCACTCTGTTCCAGTGAGTGTGTCCTCTGTTTCTGTTCTCACTGAAGAGGCAGCATTGCACAGACTCCAGAACCAGAGTCTGCGTTCTGTTCTAGCTCCAGCTCCGCTGGTTGTGTCTTCTGGCACGTTAAAGAACCATCAGCATCTCGTTTCCTTCTCTGTAGTAATCCAGGCCCACAGTCCTCTACCTGCACTCCTCGGGCTAGATGTTTCAGAATCAACTTGGGGGAATCTAAACAGGTAATGCGCTGCATATGCCTTTTTACGTAACACCCTTGAAGCGTGTGGGCAGCACCTGTAGTCAAATAGTCATAATTTTGCAGCAAAACAAGTGAATATTCACAAGAAGTGGGATAAAAAGCCTGCCTTAATTCAGGTCAAGAATTGCTACCAGGTGAATTTTAGCACCATATCAAGGAAAGAAAATCAGTTTGGATTCACCTTTTTGGAATCCAGGATTACAGATAAGGAATTGAAAGCTTTAGAATCTATCTTGTGGGGTTGTTGTGAGGACCGGCTGGGTGGGTGTGTGTGCATCTGGATTTCTTTGTGGGTCTACGCCACGTAAAGCTTGCCATGGATGTCACCTGTAGCTGCCGCCATAACTCTGTTAGCATCATTGCTATTACTGGAATCTTGCCCATCCTTCAAGGCTCATTTCAAACTCCGTATTTTTTTCCCTCTCCTGTATCTCCCCAATGTGATCGAGCTCACTTGCTCTCTCTCACCCCTTCTCCCCTCTTTCCCTAGCTCGCTCTCTCCCTTTCTCCCTCCCTCTTCACCCTCTCTCTCATCCTTGTACTCTCTTCTGGTAGTTTGTACCTTTCTTCCATTAGTTCTGTCTTGCATTTATAAGACAGTGCCTTGCACACAGCAGATGGCTGGTGAAGATGTGTTGAACTTGACTGAATTTCACAAAGGGCACACATAGTATTCCAGTAAGATAATTGTCAAGTGTATTTGTGCCTGGGTTTTCAGGAGATTAGGCTCTTTGAGCACAGAGACAGAGTCTCGTCTCTGTAGGCACACAGCCTTCCAAAGCAGACAGGAGGAGCTCAAGGGATGTTTGCCTCGTGATAAGTGCAGAGTCATGACAGTGACTCAGTGGTGGGTTTGGTGTGGGCAAGTGCTATGCTCATTCCATAAAGGAATCCTAATTTCATTTTGTGTCTCGATTTTTGTGGTGGGTGGGACCAAGCAGCCAACAAGGAGAGCCTGCCAGAACTCAGCACCGCGCAGCAGAACAAGCTGAAACACCTCACCATCGTGAGCCTGGCGTCGAGAATGAAGGTACAGCCCTGCGCCCTTCCCATTCTCCTCCTTACCTCGGGCAGGTCTCTCCTGGCATCATGAGGGGTTCCAGCTACACACAGTGGAGTCAGAGCACAAATGCACAAAGTTTGCTCAGCAAAGGACAAAAGAGGAAAAGATCATTGAAATAGTGTTGACACTTATTCACTCTCTCATTTAGGAAAAATATGCCCAGGAGTGACTGTGAATCAGCAGCTCCCAGTTCTGGCTTGCTGTGGTGCCCACGTGGTGTGAGCACTTTCCCTTTCGAAGGGAGACTGCTGTCTAGAGAGGTAGTTTTTAAAGCAGCAGGTCATGTCAAGGCGAGTTACCCACTTCGTTTGTTGCTCGGTGGACAGTGAGCTGTGCTAACGCTGGGGGAAAAACTTGCTTCATGGGACTTACTGAGATTTCTAATATGTTGCCTTCCTTTGGGGGTTTTCAAGGTTAATTTTACTCATTGGAATTTCTGCCTTACATGTTGGCTTTAGGCCTGAACCTTCTGTAAGATGTCATCACTCCACTATGTGTGACTCCCCTGCCCCCCTCAATTTAGAAGCAGCCTTGCAAACAGCTGCTCTTGGTCATTAACAGAGAAGATCCAGACTCAGTTAATTTATAGTTGATTTGGCTCTCTGCCTAGTTCCAGCCTGAGTTTCTGGGGACTGTGCCTTTGAAAAACTTGCTTTTTGCATTTCCCCTCTGTGAGTGAGCTCGAGAGGTGTGTGTTTCTTCTTGCGTTGTCATTGCTTGACTGGAATCACTTTACATGATGTAATCACAGACTTCTGATTCTCAGCTTGACATTTCAGGTGGGAGGCCTATTTTGTTAGGAAATGAAGACCTGACTTTTTTTTTTTTTTTGGTCCTCATCTTGGGCTTCTCAAGTGTAGCAAAGAGTAGGAGTAGGTTTTTCCTTCATTTTTACAACCGGACATTGTAAGCCCACCTGCCGCCCCTGGGTTTTAGACCTTTAGTCATAGAAAACCCTGCCAGGTGTGTTTGCTCTTCCTCTGTTCTGTGCATGCATCTCCCTCCTGTCTGTTTCTGCAGATCTGGTCACTGTGTTAATTTCCAGACTAAAAGTAATGTGTCAGGATTTGCAGAAAACTGGATGTATAGATATCCAGTTGTCTTGGAGTCATGCAGAATGATGGTGTAGCCCAATAAAGGACTGTTGTTGGGAATTCAGAGTGGTTGCAAAGAGTCCGAGAAAACACTGTAAACTTCAGGATGACCTCTGAGCTGGCTGTACTGCTGGCCACCTGTAGGTGGGTGTGTGAGCCTGCATGTGTTTTTGCTTGTACTCTGCCAGGGAAGCTCCCTTTTTCTCCTGGCCAGTGTCTGAGATTAGAGTTTTGTGATGATCTGGCATTTCATGCAAAGACTGCAAGCTTCCAGAAGGTGGCAGAGTGGCATATACCAAGTATTTCCTTTTCTCTTCTATAAAGAGTTTAGGGCCTCAAAGAGTTTGTTTCAGAGCAAGAAATCTGAAGGTGGGGCAAAGTCCAGGAGGCTGAGAATCTTGGAGAACGCATTCCCAGATGCTGTGGGTCCTGTTTGGATCCCACAGGTCTTACAGCTCATTTATCCATCTCTTGTTGCCATAGATGATAATAATTATCACTACACAGCATTTCCCAAAGCCCTGAGGCAGCTGTTGGCTATGTTGGTAATACCTGCATTTCTTTAATGTTTGCCAGTGGTTTTTGTAAACATCACATGGCCTTATCTGCAGTGTATCCCCTACTCCGTGCTGCTGAAGGACCTGGAGATGCGGAATCTCCGGGAGTTGGAAGACCTCATCATCGAGGCTGTCTACACTGACATCATCCAGGGCAAGCTGGACCAGCGAAACCAGCTGCTGGAAGTGGACTTCTGCATTGGCCGTGACATCCGAAAGAAGGACATCAATAATATTGTCAAGACCTTGCACGAGTGGTGAGGCTGGAAGTTGGAGGACTCTCTTCTCTTTAGGGAAGAGGATATCTAGCCTCTGTTTGGGGAAATACGGGCTGCAGGTATTAGCTGGGCTGCCTGGGGAAAGTTTGCTGAAGAGTGAGGGACTATGTTTGTGACGATAGCTGTGTGGCAATAGGAATCATTTCAGGCCTCCTAGTGCCTTGGTTATAAAAGAGTTTTTGTCCTAGTACAGCTGGGGGCTGGGTAACGGGGGACTATCAGATGCCCGGAGTTGGCAGATGGAGCCTCTGAAGCCTAGCTAGGTGACACCGACCCTGTGCTTTGCACACCAGCCTCAGAGTTTGCCCACACTGGGGAAGCTGGTTTGGTGAGATCTTTGGGTGAGAGAACCTGTGCTCAGCTTTGGTCACATTGGGCCAGTGTCTGTAAGACATTGTGAGGGATGTGAAGACAAGGAATGGGTCATTCTGAGTTGGAACACAGACTCACACTATACTAATAAAACTATATTCTGGTATAGGAAGAGGAGTGGGACGTTTGCATGTACTCTATTTTAATAGAATTTTAATAGAATTTGATGTTTGCAAGAGCTGTTTCAGGTTTCGTAAGGGTTTGTTACGAAGTTATTTAAATGATTTGTGTCTTATAAAGCCAGATGGACTAAATTCAGAGATTTTAGCTGAGTTTTGAGGGAGGGCCAGGGTGAGAGCATGGTTGGAGGTGGGGAGGGTGTGTTCCCAGGCAGGTTGGAGGTCAGGAAGCAGAGTAGGTGAGCTTTATGTAGAGGGGGTAGGAGACTTTTCTGTAAAATAGATGGAATCCTGGCTTATCCCCAAGAGGAATATATCTCGATTTGACCCCCTGGAGTCTAATGCTGCCCCCACCCCGAGTGCCCTAGTTTCCCTTGCTTCAGCTACTGTTGGCCCACCCCTCACTCCAAGTTCTAGTCCAGGCATGACCCCACTTCCCCTTTACAACCTCTGACCAAAGCAGGAACTTTGAAAAGATTGTAGAACTCTTAAAGGAAAATAAATGGGAAATAAACTTAGAAAATGCACCTGACATGAAAATGGTCTGGCATACCAAGTCAGCTTTCCGACCCACGGAAGCTGGCTGTCTGACGCCGTTTTTGACGTGGCTGACACATTCTTCACGTCCATAGTCTGGCTTCCTGTTTTTAGCCCCCAACAAGTTTCCACCCAAAGGTGCCGTCCTAACCCCCATCCCAGGAGGTTTATTAGTACAGGTTCTTAAAACTTTGTGTAGGCATTGGAGTTCAAATTGAAACAAAATTGGGGTGTAGAGTGGCCCCACAAATAGGGCAAAATGTTCATATTATTGAATCTTAAGTGAAGGATTATGTGAGTATTCATTGTACTATTCTTGCAACAACTTTTAGGTTTAAAATTTTCAGAATAAAAAGGGAAAAGAAAAAGGGGGGGTGACAAGAAGTAACTTAAACTTCTGAGAAGGGGGGCAATCTTCAAAACAGGATGCTTTAAGGACATAATTTTTTCTTTTGAGAAAAATCTAAGGTCTCCCTTAATTGCTTTCACCTTACGATGTGTAAGTCTTTCCCATGGGATGCAAAGGTTGAAGATTAAAGCTGTATTCTAAGAAAGTACTCCATACACTCTGTGTTTGTCGCCACATGCCTGGCGTTACGTGTTTAGAAACGCTTCTCTCTTGGAAGGAGTGCAGGGGCAAGAGCCTTGGCAGAGGGGTATTACAGAAAGACCCACCCCGTAAGGAGTTGGGAAGGGAGATTTCGGAGCCAGGAGGAGAGCTCCCAGGCTCAGGACCGGTTGCCTCCTTTGCAGGTGTGATGGCTGTGAAGCAGTTCTGCTGGGCATCGAGCAGCAAGTTCTGAGAGCCAACCAGTACAAGGAGAACCACAGCCGAACCCAGCAGCAGGTGGAGGCGGAGGTGAGGAAGGGGACTTTGTTCCCCTGCCCCAGGGGCGTCCTGTTTGCTCCTTCATCTTATCAACAAACAGGCATGGGGGTGGGGTGAGTGTGACACAGTCTCTATGCTTGGTGCTCTCTGTCTCCTTTCTGCTTCGGGTTGGCAGAGGGCCAGTAGGCTTAGAAAGCCGAGAATGTTGTAATTCCTCAGTACACGTGCACTTTATAGCCGAAGAGCAGAAGACACGAGGTTGGGGGTGTACGTTAAAGATGGGTGGGAGGAGGCACCAGTCTAAACTCTTCTTAGCTTTGGGGAACTTAGTTCTGCTCTGGAGCGTTCCGCAAGATGTCAGCTTCCCCGGCTCAACTTGCTTTGGGCAGCCCTGTGTAGCAGACCTGATGTGCTGCTTGAACGGATGACGAGTCAGTGGGGTGCCTGGAGTTGAGCCCCTGAATAAACTACACTAAGGAGATTGCAGACCCCTACGGCCAGGTCATGATTATAGCAAGGGACATGTCCAGGGAAAACTCGCAGCTGTCTCTTCTTTGACTTATGGTGGAAACAGAACAGCTGTTTTGAAAATTAGACTATAAGAATAAGAAAATTCAAATTCAGGAATCAACACCATCAGTGTTCAATTTTTTTGAAAACTAGCATAGGACTGAAAAAGTTTTCTATGAAGGGATAAAATATTTTCATATTATTGTTTTATTTTTTTAAAGATTATTTGTTTTTTTTCTGGAGAGAGAGGAAGGGAGGGAGAAAGAAAGGAAGAGAAATATCAATGTGTGGTTGCCTCTTGTGTGGCCCCCACTGGAGACCTGGCCTGCAACCAGGCACGTGCCCTGACTGGGAATTGACCCAGCAACCCTTTGGTTCGCAGGCCGGCACTCAGTCCACTGAGCCGTACCAGCCAGGGCTAATTTATTGCATTAGAAGTAGATTTAGAATTATTGACAATGCTGTAGACCTTTTTAAATTTTTTATTTTATTTTATTATTTATTGACTTTAGAGAGAGAGAGAAACATGGATTAGTTCCACTTTTTTATACATTCATTGGTTGATTTTTGTATGTGCCCTGACTGGGGATCAGACCCCCAACTTTGGCTTGTTGGGATGATGCTCTTACCAACTGAGCTACCTGGCCAGGGCCTACTGTAGACCTTTTTCTGGAGATTTATTATGTATTTGCAGGTACATAAAGAATGATACTTAGAACAATATCTTTAAAACTGTAGCAATCCTAGGAAGTCAGTAAAACTTGTAACTTATCTTTGATGTGAAAAGGGACAATTTTTCCTTTCACTTTATTTTTAGTCATTAGTAAAATGTCATAAAGATATGTACCTTTCTCCTCAATTAAAAAAATTCTTGCTAAGAAATAACATGAGTTACAAAAAGCAACAACAATAAGATGGCTGGCAGGATGGTGGTTAGCAGGCTCCGGGGTGGAGGGGGCGGTTGGACAGGGCATGGGGGCTTCAGGTCCCTGGTACTGCTCTGCTTCTTAAGCTTTGTGGTCGGTGCAGTGTTCATTTTATTCTTACATGTATGTTGTAACCTTTTGAAATGTGTGATATATTTCATAGTAAAAGAAGAACAAAGGGGAAAAATTTGGTGGGTGAAATAAATGCAAGTGAAGATAAGAGTATGACTGTGGTATCTGCGGCACCTGCGTGTTTGGGACCTTGGTGGCCTCTGGGCAGGACTCAGGCACCCACCACTGGGTCAGTGGGCGTTGTTGGTGTGCCGGTAGCCTGGACTCTGCAATGGCCTTGGAATTTGTTTGGAACCCTTAAGCTCAAAGCGTTGGCATTGGAAGACTCCAGGTGTTGCAGGGCTTAAAGTGTCGATGGTATTTAGTGAGTTTTATAAATCGGGTGTCCCGGAGTGTGGCAGAGTGGGGCCCAGAACTACAACTAAGGAACAGTAAATTGCTGTGCCTTTTGAAGGGGGATTTGTGAAATTTGAAGGTTTCCCCTTCTCTGTTACATGTGTCCTTGAAGATAAAGCCTGTGTCTTTTGTGTCTTTGTAAGACCAGCGCCTGGTCCCGTGCCTAGCCCACGGTGGTTGCCCACGTGTGTACTGAACTGAACATTTCTGGCACAGCCTGGAAGTGTACGGCAAAACTCTGCTTTTCATGAACTAGAGTGAATTTGTTTTGGATGCACACACACTCCCCTGTGTACTCTACATTCCCACTCTGTGGATGTTCAATCCATCATTGATTTTTAACTCTACTTTAAGCCAAAGAAGTATGAACTACTTTTAACTTAGCTTTAGCCAAAAACAAATTCACCTATGAAAATAAGCCTGCTGCTTCTCCAAGAAGCTGTGTTATCACCTTTGGGACTGTTGTGGCCTCTTCTCTGTTCTGTGATTGATGCCTGAAAAGTAGGAAGGGCTAGTCACTCTATTCTCTCTGTCGATTCTACCCTGGGAACCCAGCCTGGAAACACGTGAGGTTTGGAGGCGAGTTGCGCCCACCTGACTGGGGTAGCCTGCGTGAGACAGGCCGTCTGACCTGCTTGGAAGGGCCTGAGCACTGCTGGCTGCCCCGCCGTGCCTGGTCTGTTGTCAGTGGTGTTAGGGTAGGGGGTGGGCTTGGATTGTGGTACTTAGCCAAGAGTGATGAATGACACTAGTTTCAGAATTTTGAACAGGTCAAGTTTATTTCCATGGCGAAGGCATCTGCTGAAAGAAGGTAGATGTGAACGTAGGTACTTCAGACACTTAGCTAATGTTGAGGCACAACCATACTTAGCAGTGTGGGCAAAGTCTTTAAATTAGGATTATTTGAAAAAGAAAACAAAAAAAGGAAAGGAAATAGAAAGTAAAGGGGAAAGAAAAGGAAAGGAAAGGAGAAAGGGAAAGAAAAGGAAAGGAAAGGAGAAAGGAAAAGAAAAGAAAAAGAACCAGGGCATGGATTTGTAATCAGTGTCTCACTGATGCAAAACATGGGTATGGGTACCCCGCTGGCAGAGCCTGATACTGCCACCAGGTGGCAGCAAGGAGTAGATTAAGTTCAAGAAAGAAATTTGAGGAGAAGGCTCAAGAAAGAACACCTTCAATACCAAAGAAAACAATCTGCTGAGTTCGTAATTATCTAGGCCTTGGCTGGTGTAGCTCAGTGGATTGAGCATTGGCTGCGAACCAAAGGGTCGCTGGTTTGATTCCCAGTCAGGGCATGTGCCTGGGTTGCGCCGAGTCCCCAGTGGGGGGTGTGGAAGAGGCATCCGCATATTGATGTTTCTCTCCCTCTCTTTCTCCCTCCTTTTCCCCCTCTCTAAAAATAAATAAATAAAATCTTTAAAAAAAATAATCATCTAGAAAATCTTGAACAGACCAGTATGAGGAAGAGCACAGCCAGAGCCAGAGCCTTGTCAGTTTTTCATTCAGTAAAGGATGGCCAGACTACTGAGTGTAGGGTGCTGATAGTCTCCCAGCAGAGGCACACGAAATATTCGTGGACTGGAAAAGGAAATAAATCTACAAGGAATAAAGCTGTAATTCTGTCATATTCTTTATGCTTCCGTTGCACTTGACCAAATTTTTTTAGTTATTCTCTCAGTGAGTTGGTGATTTTTTCTTTTTTGTCCTTAAATTAGATTGCTTTTTCTCAGAGGGAAAAGCTGGATGTTTCCCTCCCCTGAATTTTAAAATAGCTTCCTTTTGGTGAGTTGTAGCCTCAAGAGCCTTTCTTCTTAATTAAGCTAGCTCTATCACT
Source organism: Tonatia bakeri (assembly GCA_004024845.1). Classification (NCBI taxonomy): domain Eukaryota; kingdom Metazoa; phylum Chordata; class Mammalia; order Chiroptera; family Phyllostomidae; genus Tonatia; species Tonatia bakeri. Next base: position 90,165 of record PVIA01006754.1, read on the forward strand.
TTTTATCTAAGAATGTTCACTCCTTTTCTCCATTCACCGAAATAACACACATTAGTTAGTTACGATTCCAGCATACCTGGGGAAGATAGAACAATAACATTACGAGCTGTTTCATTACCTCTGAGCAAGCACCCTGGAGGGGAGGCAGTGATTGTTTGAAGCATCATAAAGCATGTCTTCATTCATATTTGATTCTGGAGCACGTTTTTCTTCACATTAGAATGTGTCTATGCGTGATGTTGGTGGAATGGTAACATATAGCTGTCACTACATTTACAGAGTAGGCTTTGTTCGAGTCATGTAGATGACAAAGCACAGGTGGACAAAGTACGCTCTGTTTCCCGTGATGTGGAAACCGCCCAGGAGTTCGGTTAGTACAGTCCTGGGGCTTGCTGGCTGTTAGAGTGCAGGGCCCCAAGAGGATGCCTCCTGGCTCCTCCCGGAGAGTGTTCTCTCCGTCTCTCCAGCTTCTTCCCATCGTGGACTCCACTTTCTGATGTCTGCCCTTGCTCTGCCTCACAGCTGAGCAGAGTTTTCCTACCCGGAAGCTCTTCTCTCTCCTTTTGCCTGAACATTTAAGGTCTGGTAAGCAAGGCGGCAGTCTTGTCAGCAGGTGCAGTCCCACCTGAACATTCCTAGGACCTATGTTTTAAAGGACTGGATATAAACTCCAGGTCATTTCAGGTAATGGCACAGGGGTGGCCTGCAAGTCGAACCACTCAGGTAAGAAAATTAGTGGGGCCAGTGGGGTAGTATTTGTCTTCATTTGAAGGGTAGCTCTGTGGAAGAGGAATTAATTGGACTTCTCAAGATTGTTTCGTGAGGCCGAAACAGGCTTCCTTGGCGGACCTACCTGGGCAGCCTCTCTTGGGTCTCAGAACACACTGTCTGCAGTTAGACCTGCCCAGCTACTGCAAGAAGCTAGTTGACTCTGAGCCCCTTTCAACTGTGGGAGTGCTTGGTTTAGCAGTCTCTCTTGTGAGTTCTGTGTGTTTAAAATGCCAAGTCAAGCTGACGTGAGCAAGGTGTATCTGTCCTAGAATCCAGTATGGGGGCCATGTCGCTGCGCCTAGCCAGGCTGAGACTTTGTGGAGGATAAATGGTCTCGTTTCTTAGGCTGAAGGATACCTGTCCAGGAAGCCCTGTTTCTCTGTGGAGGCCTTCCTTTCACTCCATTGTGGATGAGTTAGGCGTGAACACCAGAAACCTGAAGGAGGCAGGCGTGTGGGGCCATGTGAGAGAGAGGTGCTGCCAGGCAAGTACAGGCTGAGGGTGGGCGGGTCAGTGTGGGCTGGAGGGGCCAGAGCAGGATTGTGGCGGAGGTGCTGGACTCTCCGGGGAGGGTCGGATCTGGCTATGGAGGAGACCTACCTAGGCTGGAATAATGGCGCGGGAAAGGCAGAGATGAAGGACTGCTCCCGGCCGTGACACAGTGGGCTGGCGTGGCTTGAGTGGACAGCGTGTGTTGAAGAGGGGGGGAAGGAAGGTGCAGGATCTTGAGTGGTGTTTCAGAAATGGAGAACAAACCAAGATTTCCACTGGGGGAGAGTCTCATTTCTTTTCCTTCCATGTGACCAGGGTCACTGAGCACCCAAAATAAGGGCTTGTTGGGAGGGTACTAGTTGAGCTAAACAGGCATTTGAATGAAAGGGGGGAGGTATGCTTTTGTCTATTTATTTGGCAGAAAGCTTTTGACAGGATCCTGAGTCAAAGACTTTTAAGTGGATTTGAGTTACTAAGAGTCTGCATTACCCAGTAGGGAGTGGCAATAGGCATAAGGAGAGCACAAATGGACCCTCTATGAGTGGAGGGAGTGAGAGTGAGTGCTGACCTCGGGGGGGGAGGGGTGGGGATAAAGAATATATAGAGCAAAAGAGGCAAACAGCAAGTGCTGGGGCAGCTGAGCTGGGGGCAGTGGAGAGGCTGGCTGGCAGTGGGCTGCCTGGCTGGAGCCAAGGCTGCGTGTTGGGTTGGCGGGGCAGGAACTGGCCTCTCAGCTTGGCACAGGCACTGGGACTCCACAGCCAGCCCACATATTACCAAGGTCACTGTAAAAAGAGAAACTCCAGTTAATTTCCAGTAGGCTTGTGATGACGTATTTAAAATAAATATAATAGAAACACAGGTGTAAAGGATCAAAAATAGAACCATTATTTGGGGATCTATTAAATACCTTTTCCTTATTCATGTATGGATTATGAGACTGTCAATAAATTTAAAATACTGTTGAATGAACTGGAAAAGTGTCCATAGGCTTTGGCTATAAATAAATGATAAATGAGTTTATTCAAGGAGCTTGGGGCTTGTAAACCAGAAGCACAACTAGGCAATATCTGGAATGTTTCAAAGAAGAAAGAAAGCTGAGGGCTCTTAGAGTAAAAAGTACATTCCTGAGAAGAATCAGTTCTGCATTCAGCCTCTGGGTGATAATCCTCTGCATGACGGATGGTCTGGATACTGAACATTCTTCCCCAGCCCTGCAGGGGCAGTCAGAGGGCTGCCTGGGAGTCTGATGTATATCCAGGCACTGACGCAGGACCGCGAAGTTCAAGTGCCCAAGCTAGTTAGAGCAAGAATAGAGTCGTTTCCTCAGGTCTCAACCTACTTGATTTTAGTAATTTAACAACTTGGCTATAGTAACTACATTTTATTTCTTCTTTCTGTTTCTCAATATATGAAGTGAAAAACTTGATACAGAAAACAATTTGTAGTATAAGTTGATTGTTTAGTAAAAATTATTGCATAAAGAACTTGAGGAAATAAG
>PVIA01006755.1:0-92812 GCA_004024845.1 Tonatia bakeri
TCATTTATTTTTCTTTTATTTCCTTGTCCTAGGAGAGATATCAGGCAAAATATTGCTACATGGAATAGCTGAAATTTTACTGCCTATGTTTTCCTCTAGGACTTTTATGGTGTCACTACTAGTATTTAAGTCTCTTATCCATTTTGAGTTTATTCTGGTGTATGGTGTAATTTGGTGGTCTAGTTTCATTTTTTTGCATGTGACCATCCAGTTCTCCCAACACCATTTCTTGAAGAGTCTATTTTTGCCCCATGTTATGCTTGTGCTACTTTGTGTAATATTAATTGACCATAGAGACATGGATTTATTTCTGGGCTCTCTATTCAGTTCCATTGATATATGTGGTTCTTATGCCAATATCAGTTTGTTTTTATTTCAGTGGACTTGTACTATAGTTTAATATCAGGTATTTTGATCCCTCTAACTTTGTTCTTTTTTCTCAGGATTGCTGAGGCTATTTGGGGTCTTTCTGGTTCCATATAAGTATATGGAATATTTGTTCTGGACTTGTTAAATATGCCATCAGTATTTTAATAGGAATTGTGCCGAATCTACAGATTGCTTTGGGTAGCATGAACATTTTAATGATGTTAATTTTTTCAATCCATGAACACAGTGTATGCTTCCATTTATTTGTATCTTCCTCGATTTCTTTCTTCACTGTTCTATAGTTTTTCAAGTACAGCCCTTGTTTAAATTTTTGATATAGACCTTATATCTTACATAAAACGTAACTGAAAATGGAACATAATCTTAAATGCACAATTGTAAAACTTCTTGAAAAATAGAAAATATACAAGATTTTGAGTTTGTTGATAAGTTTTTTAAAATGTCAATGTTTGTGTCATAGCACACCTCATGAAAGAAAATAATGTTAAGCTGGACTTCTTTGAATTAAAATTTTCTTGTCTGCAAAAGACTCTTAAGGAAGCGGAAATAAAAATTGCAGACTGGAAAAAGTACATGATAAGAGATTTATTTGCAAAATGTACAAATAAGTCTTATAATTCGGCAATAATAAACAGAGCCCAGTGTTAAAATAAATATGTAATATCAATATGTACCACTGCAATAAGAAATACAAATAGGAAATATGTTCTAATTTGTTCCAATAATATTTCAGTTATGAAAAGATGTTCAACATTAAGAAATGGCAAAGTTAAAAAAATGAGATACAACTACACATCTATTAAAATGGCTCAGGTCAAGATATCTGACAATACAAAACAGCAAATGCCTAAATGCCTGCAAGCAGGTAAACAGCAGGAATTCTCCTTGTTGGTGGGAATGCAAAATGCTACATCCATGATAGAAGATAGTTTTACAATTTTTTATAAAACTAATATGATCTTACTAAAGATTGAGCAATCAATGTCCCAATTATTTACCCAAATTTTTAGGAAAGTTCTGTCCACGTAATAACCTATGCATAAATGTTTTTCACAGCTTTATTTTAGCTGCCAAAAACTAGAAATAATCAATATGTATTTTAATAGGTTAATAGATAAATTGTGATACTCCTATAAAATAAAATATTATTCATCAATAAAAAATAAATAAGCTATTAAGCCCAAAAAAGAAATAAATGAATCTGAAATAAATATTGTTAAGTGAAAGAAACCAATCTTAACAGGTTGTATACTTTATGATTTCAATTATATGACATTCTAGAATAGAAAAAACTATAAAGACAGCAAGCAGATCAATAGTTGCTATGAGTTTTTGATTGTAGAGGAGGTGTTAACTGGGTGAAACACAGAGAGGGTTTTTTAAAGCAGTGAAACTATTTGTATGAATCTGTAATTGTGAACACAAAGCATAAAACATTTGTCAAAACACATAGAACTTCTCAGCAGAAAGACTATATATGCAACTTTTCCCATTCCCATGGGGAATGCACAATGTAATAAAGAATCTATGCATTTCAAATGAATGAGACAACCTCACTAAAGGAGATTCAGTATTAGTTGGTGACTTTAGTAATTTTGAGGAACTTTGGAAATAAATAAAGTCAATAATAATAAAGGCAAAAGAAGTTGTACATATGCACTGTACTCTAGTTAATAAAACTGTTTCCTGCGGGGTGTGGATTAACAATTTTAATGCCATTATACATGGATGCTGGAACTGAACAATCAAGGAAATGGATGGCACATGGTGGAGAGCAGGGTTACCCCTTTTGAAGTGGGATGTTATATATAACAAGCAAGGGGAGGAGGCTGGAATGAGCCATGTGATAATGTATTCAAGTCGAGGTTTCAGCATAAGCTTATGTTTAGCTTAATATAGATACAGATAAATAAATGTGCAAATATTTATAAATATTTGTATTTAAAGAAATTAATATAAACAAACATATTTTATGTTCTATCAGCATTTATCTGAGAGGCATATAATAACAACACCATAGCAACAATGAGCACACCTGACATTCACATCTTTTTTTCTTTGCTTTAAAAAATATATTGAATAAATCATGAGTTTACATGTCATCCTTGTGCAGGGGCCATACTAATCTTTGTATCATTCCAATTTTAGTATGTATTGCCAAAGTGAGAACCAGATCTTGATTTCTAATATTCTGAAATGAGAGGAACTTCAGTTCTGTGGAGAAATGGCTGATTCAAGCACTGGAACAGTAAATATACAACATTAGCTTATGCCAACTGGTAGTGCTAAAAAGAAAGCAAAATTAAACACACACACACAGAGTGATAGTAACATATGTCAAAGAGAGAAACCAGATAAAGGAACTTCCAATGGGCCAATGCTAGGATGTTTTGAGAAACAAAATAAATAAAGCAAACAAAATAAATAAAGTAGCATTGGATTCTAACTAGACGAAGATAGCAAATACCCCCATGGGCCCATAAAGACATAACTTAATAATTGAAAATAAATGGAGGAAAGTAGCCAAATCTCCATGCAGAAAAATTCAAAATAATTTGTGTAGATGTTGTGTGCTGAAGATGGCAGAGCATGATTCCTCATTCCTTAAGTGTGAGTTGCACATAGTGACTTCCTTCCTAAGGGAATGGAATGGAAAGTCAGAGAAAAGATGGTAATTTTATAGTGGAGACTTGACAAACAGTACCTCAGGTCAAATGATCAATGTTAATACCCACGTTATGATAGAATGTGCTCTTGACTTAATGTGATAAAAATGGCAATATCCCTGTGGCCTTCATCTCCAAAACAAATTATCCCAGTCTAATAATGAGAAAGATACCATACAAATTCTATTTGAGAGTCTTCATACAAAATACCTGAGCAATATAACTCAGAGGTATCAAGGTCATCAAAAACAAGGAGTCTGGAGAACTGTCACAACCAAGAGGATCCTAAAGAAACAATACGAGTAATGTAATATGTTAAACTGAATAGTATCCCGGGATACTAGGTGCTACCCAGACATTAGGCAAAGCCTGAGGAATTATGTATAAAGTATAGACTTTAGGAAATAATAATGTGTCAATACTAGTTTGCTAGTTGTTACAAAGGTGTCATAATAATCTGAGACATTAACGATAGAGGAAACTGGGTGTGGAGTATGTGGGAGCTCTCTCTACTATCTTTGCAATAATTATGTATCTATAATCATTGTGAAATAAAAATACTATTTAAAGTTAAATGTTATTAATATACTTTATACCTGAAACTTACATGTAAATTATTCACCTGTCCTTAGTAGGGATCAGTGGAGAATAAGATCCAGGCTTACATTTGACTAGTGCAGCTGGTCTGTCACTAACAATATATGGCATATTAAGGGATACAGTAACAAGGCACAGGGATCTTCAAAAGATACAGTTAACAGGAGAAAGAAAAGTAGCACTAACCAAAGTTAACTAGTTCAATGAATGCAATAAAAAATTTATGTACAGTTTATTAATACAAAATGATCCTGTATTATAATTGCTGATGATTTTTGCAATGGCCTTACAAGCAAGCCATGATCTTAACTTTCCAAATCATTTATACAATTTTAACTTTCCAAAGTGTTGTAAGGTAACCTCAAGTTTAGAGTTTTATTCACCTGTAATTTTATGTATACTAGGTAAGGTTAAGTGCAAAAATATTTTATTTCAATTAATCTTTTGAGTTTCTACTTTTTAATGATAACTTTAAGTAAATAACACATCATAGAAAGTTTGCCTAACAAGTACAATTTTATGACACTCTTTAAAAAATACAGGCAATAAACAACTTGAAATAATCATTGGTCACTTTGTTTCCCTCAAAACACGTCTAAATTTAATCAATATTGTAAGTAGTTAACCACTAAGATGACAAAAATATATTTACATGGTAGGTATGTAATTACTTCAAATATTAAATTTAGTATGAGACAAACATCAAAAAATATACAGTGGCTCAGAAGATCTTCTTATTACTTATCATTCATTTTGATAAATCCTGTATTAACTAAGATCATTCAGAAGCAAATCTCAAACAATCTAAGCTAACAGTGGCTTAATGGGTTAATGTATCAATATATCTTCTCCTATAGCAGTCAGGTAGGAGACAGGGGCATAATAGAGCACTCTGCAGACTCAGGGACTCATATTTTTGTGTGTGTGCTTGTGTGTGCATATGTAGCTTCATCCGCTCGGTGAATTCTGCCTAAGTAACTAAGAAAGCTCCTACAATCAGTCTTCACTCCTCTTAGCAGAAATGAGAAAAAGTTGTCATGTTCTCTATTTTAAAAAAGATGTCACTTCTATTTAGATCCTATTGGCAAAATTTAGGTAGTTGTTCAAAGGAGGCTAGAAACACAGTTTTTGTTTAGGGTCACCCAGTCAAAATCAGGGGAAGCACAGAATATGTTCATGGAGATAACACCAGTCTCCTTCACCTCATTACATCTGTTTACTGCACGCCAAGGATGTCAGTGATGTGCCATAAGTAAAGAGACTGATGTGGTTAGAATTTACATGTGTACATATGCTGCTTTGCATTTTAAACTGCATTTCTACTTACAGTGTAAAGTCTTTTACATGTTCAATAAATTAATATACTAATTAATATACTATTAATATTCTCTACAGGGTACAGTGCCTCAAGGAATTTTGCATACTTGAGAACAATGGAAACTATATAAGCAAGTTTTGACAAAGTTGGTAAAAGTAAATGCTAAAGTGGTAGAAAGTTGAAATCTGCCGTGTATAACTGAAACAGTCAGGCAAGGCATGTGAGGAAGATGACAGGTGCTGGAGGTACAAAAAGAGAGATAGAAGGAATGCACTGTAAAGTGGTGGCATGAAAAAAAAATGTAGGAGAGTTCTTTTCTATGCTAAATAGGCAACAAGGAGTAACCCACATCGGAAAGGAGTGCAAATTGAAGACCGCTGAAACTGAATGTCAGAAACACCAGTGATATTCAGTGGGTATTGGTTGTTGTGCATTCAAGCGTGTTGAAAAAGAGCACACTATCATTAAATATATACCTTCATAAAATCAATTTGTTGTCAGTGTGAGAAATTAGAGACAATTCTTCTGAAGGAAGATGAAATTAAAGCTTCACCTTGAATAACTGTTGGGAAAATATGAAGGCAAAGAAAGATGCAGAGATTCAAGTTTTACTCTATGGAAATCTTAAGTTAACAGGTATATTTAAAGAGATTTGAGGTGAACAGGAGGTCATTCATACTATATAATATCATTGTATTTTAAACCTAAGTAATCTCAGAAATTAATAGACTATCACATGGCCATGAGACACCTCTAGTTCTATACAAACAAATAATATCTGGGTCAATGTCTATATTACTTAGAAATTATGGGTGATAAGAGCATAATTATTTTATTCTTTTCAAAAATGGTATTGATTAATTACCTAAAGCCTGATGTAAACAAGACAGAACTAGAGACTAACATTGATATTGGGGTCAGAAAAGAGAAAAAAGTATGATATGGATTATCTTATTTAATTGCATCCCTTGAATATCATATTATTTTCTGCAACTCGGTATACAGGAAAATGTGAAGGCAGAGGTTGGAGGTACGAGAGTTGTCTTTAGCTCCCTTACTTTATTTTATTCATTGCTTAAAGGTGAATAATTAAGCTACATCACAGGATTAGTATGTGAATTTAAGAAAAATATTGCAGGTAAAATGCTTAATCAAATTAACCTCTATACAAATTTCTGTATGATTCAATGTAAGATCTTTTTTTTAAAGATTTTATTTATTTATTTTTAGAGAGGGAAGGGAGGGAAGAGAGAGAGGAAAGCATCAATGTGCAGTTGCTGGGGGCCATGGCTTGCAACCCAGGCATGTGCCCTGACTGGGAATCGAACCTGCGATGCCTGGTTTGCAACCCATGCTCAATCCACTGAGCTATGCCAGCCAGGGCCAATGTAAGATTTTATATAGAGTAGGATGTTACCATGCCCCACAGTAGTAATAGCTAACTAACACTTATGAAATACTCTCTAAATTAGATTTTTACCATAAGCTTTAGAAAAGATTTGCTGATAAAATCATTTTAATAATTTCTCACTGTGCAAAAATCACTGCATATTACATGAAGATACATTTCAAGATAACTTTTAGTTAATAAACATAATTTGATGCTGGTGTTGGGTTCATGTGCTCTGTCCCATGAAAACTGCTCTACTATCACAATTTCTGTATGATGTAAAAAATAAGTAGGGCAATTTCCTAGTTGAAAATATTTTGTCTCACTTAGCTAGAATGTAGTTACTAGAAAAATCCATCATCAGATCATGTAGTAATTTAGGACAAGGTCAGCTATTCCCTGTGCTAGAACCAAAGAATCGAATTTAGAGACTCAGACCATTAGTGCATTAGTATCCTGACATAAAGAAAAAATTCAGACTAAAATTATAAATGTAACTGATGAGGCAGCAAAGTCACATCCCATTTATTCATATATAATCAGTATGTGGGTAAGCTATGTCTACATTTTTAAACCAATGAAATTCTAAGATATATAAAATCTCCCAGAATCATGATGACAGCTTAAAACCATAATGAGAAAATAAGTAGAATTAAATATTTATATGGTTCAGGATGCAGAATTCAAGCCACACACACAGAAACTAGCAACTAACAGAGCCAAGTTTCAGAAATGAAGGAAAGCATCTCAGAAAGTGAAAGAAGTGGCTTAAATAGAACAGTAAAGTTGTTACTATTTCTAAAAAAAAATGGTAATACCTGCCATTTGTTATAATTATAGATTATTTGTATGAATTCATTCCTGACATTAAAAAAGACTTGATAGATGATAACAGAAGTCTCAAATCTCAGAGTAGATGTCTAGATCTTCTTGATAAATCACATCGAATTTTGTAAGTTTCTTTAATCCTTTGAGGTTTCACAAACTATTGTTAAATATACACCTAATCTTCAAACATTGTGTGGACAATAAAGCAGAAAGAGAGCATGAGATTAGCTGGGAGAATGTTTTAGCCCTAGAATAACTTCACACCTCGTCAATTCACATAGATGTTTATGATCATGGTTTCTTTATTATTCATATAATAAAAAGGATGCCACACACAGACACACACATGCTTCAATCCATTCCACTCACAGAATATATAACAAAAATTTAGGAAGATGGAAGGGATTAGTGAGTTATTTATACCTTAATGCTGCCAGTTCTAATTGATGAGGATTCCTGTCACATTGAGAAACATTTAGAAAATAAAACTCTAAATAGAAGATAGACTGACTTACATCAATATTAAAAGGATTGATATAGACTCAAAATCAAAGATTAGAGGATAAATCATCAAAGACAAAAAATTTCAAGAAGCCAATTGGGAATAGAGTAGTGACTAGATCTATCATAAAACATAAAACCAAAATGAGTTGTAGCCACTTCTGCTGTCTGACTCATAAAATATTTCCAAAAGCTGTGGTCTGATAAACTGCCAAATACTTTTTAATTTCTTTTCACAAGATATGTTAAATTGAGAAATAATAGGATAAGTCCTGAAGCAGCTTTTGTTCTGAGAGCACTTGTTTGTGTTGGAGGATGAGAACTTAGCTTGTGATGTTTTCCAGGTCAGGGTGGCAAAGTCAACACCCAGGCCACAGAAAATGTGAAATTCATTAGAAGGCCTTCACAGACTGAGGTACCTCGCAGAGGACTGCACTGTCAGGTTCAGGCTGAACAGGTACCAGTACTCAGCGTTCTTCTAGAAGGTTGCCTTGGCTCAAAGCACGGTATGGAGGCAAACTGCAGTGATGTAAACAAGCCAGGCCTCATAAATATTTGCCATCCAAATAGCAAATATACTGCACAAGGATACTCCACAAGGATAGAATAAAAAAGCTTCCAGCATTGATACCCTAAAACCTAAAAGTACCCTAAAACTAGTGTCTGGGAATGTATAGCAGAAACAAAAGAAAACCACTTATAATGTATGTCTTAAAAATATACCTTTACAAAAATATTTTTAATATAAGGAGAATCAAATCACTTACAAAAATAAATGAACAAAGCACTATGAGTGAAACTTATCAAAAATAACTATTAAAGAGCAAAAAATTCAAAATATAATATGACTCTTAATAAGATTATTACACATAAAATCTTAAATAACTAGGATTTCTTTATTTAAGAAAAATTGGCAGTGAAAAATACACCACAAAAACAATTTAATAAAAATAGCTGTTAGATGAGTGATATGTATGAAAAGTATGAGTTATGTATCTATCTATGCATTGGGAACAAATTACCACACAAACTAAGAGTACTTTAATTGGAAACACAAAATTAGGTCATACTTCTACATAACATGATACAGCTATCCTGAACTCAACCAAAATGCACTAAACTTCCATCCAGAAGCAATGCAAATCACTTGGGTGATATTTACTTTTCTCTGTGATATTCTCTAACTTAAGTATAATAATATAAAATTAACTATAGTTAATGCATCTTAGATGACACAAAAACATATGTGTAGATACAGAGATATATCTATATCTTTATCCATATCTATCTGTATGAATATATACAAAGAAAGATGTATATATCACAAATAACTTGGAAATGCTCATGAAAATTAGTCTTTTTTAGTCCTATTCCATGTCTTCATTGTCCTCAGCAAGCCTTTAGCTGGTCGTGGTTCTGTGTTTGGTGGTGAAACCCAAACTTTTCTGGTAAGAGTTGGCCATCAACATTCCTGTCTCACTTGGGTCATTGTAGTTTTTCACTTAATTACAATACATGACAACAGTATAGAAGATAACCTAATGGATCTTCCTGTCTTTTACCTTAATTGTATAATAGTAGCCCAAATTCCACTTTGTTATAATGATCACTTACACAATCCAAAATAGCAACTCCTTCTTGAATTGTTGATAGACACTTGAGGAGCCAAAGAGGTCAAGCGGAAGTCCTACTTTCCAGTTCAGTGGCATCGTTGTTGTGTTTCCTGGTGACAGAATTTCTCCTTTGGAATGGAGATCTCCAGACCAGCAGATAATAAGGTCATAGGGACAGGAAGGTAAAAGTAGGTCACTAAGGGAAATGGTGTTGCCACTCTCACTTCCACTCCTTACACACTAAACCCATGAATCCTGACTATGGGAGGGACTGTCGTCTATTAACAATTATTTTAAATGTGTACACCTTTCTGGATGTCATTGACTAAGACCTACAAGGCACTGCTCCCTAGCTGGCACTGTAACAAAATCTGCAAAAGTGTCTTCCGTGGTACTCTCAAACCAGCCACTTTCGGAGGAGAGCTAACATGGTACAGCTCATGAATTCCATGAGCATGTGCCCAGTGCTGCATTTTATTTGCTGTAAGGTAAGTTTCTTGATCATCAGTAATACTGTGTGGAATGCCATGTTGTGCATAAAGTGTTCTTTAAGTCCCCTCATAGAAGTTTTGGTAGAAGTATTGCTGTTACAGTCAGTAAAGCAAAACTGTGTTTAGAGTTTTTGTGTATTTTTGGAAGATAGTCACCCTGGGCAATAGCACTATATCAGGGACTCTGTGTAGGTTTCTGTTACTGGAAGGTGAGGTACCCAGCAGTAACTATAGCCAGGCCACCTTTGATGAGCAGACCTCTATGTTACTGAGCCCACGCATAACCTCCATTACTGCTACTATGGCCACTTTTTTCATGAATCCATTGGAAAATGATGGGAATGACTGCAGGAGGAAGCTGCCTGAATTTCAGAGAACATCCTATCTACTTGATTATTAATATATTGCTCTGCTGAGGTCACCCCCTGGTTCTTATTCACAGGGATACAGATATGTTTTTGCCCATTCAGAGACATCTATCAAAATATCTCTGTCACAAATATCCTTGCCTGCACTTTACCACTCATATTGCTTCTAAGACCAAACCTCCAACCAAACCTTTGAACTTCCAACCAAACACTTGGGCACAATGATGAATCAGTATAAACTAATAACCCTGCTTGTTTCTCCTTCTGAGCATAATAAAAAAACAGCTGTGCTGCTCAAAATTGTGCCCAGCAGGGAGATTTTGGTCCATTGCTGTCCTGTAGGGATGTTCCAAAAAGAGGTGTAGTAATACTGTCAGCAACTTTTGGTTGGTGCTGCGTACCAGGCTGAACTATCTGTAACCCATGCCCAAAGTTTCTTCTTTCTTATTCAGCTGTTCATAAAAAACTCCCCATGAATTCATAGGTCTGGGGTGGGAGAGAAGATACTATACCAGCTACAGGGGCCACAGCCACTTACGATACTTCCTCATGTATCTTAATGTACATTCAGGGTCTGTTTAAGTCTGATTTCTTATATACTACTTTCATTTGAAAATAGGGTGCTTCTATGCATGTCCAATTTCTTATGAGTCAGACACCATCCAGTTCATACTGGTCAGCTGAGCTCAGTTGGTAATTTTGTGACTCATGATTTAGCTTTCAGTCTCTCTGTTAAGATCAGTAGCAATCCAACGGTTGTTTCTCAAAAAGAGTAGGTACACACACGACATGGCAGGGCTTTGCTACAAACTCCCAAGTGGCTGTGTTGATTCCTCTATATGAGCTGAAAGGATACAAGTAGAATCTCTATCTGCCACTGACACATCAGTACCATAGAATCTTCTGGATCATATGGCCCCACTTGCACAGCTGAATGAACCTGTTGCAGACATTCCTTCTGTTTGGACTCCACTTAAAACTAGCAGCATTTTGGATCACTCAGTAATTTAACAGGAATAGCACAGCATAATAAGATATATGTTATCAGTAACCTAAGGAGGCCCACTAGGCCCTGCATAAGTATTTTGGATATAGAAGAGACCAGTGCAGTGACTTGTCCTTCACCTTAGAGAAATATCTGAATATACTCAACACCATTGAGCCCCTAGAAATTTCAGTGAAGTAGATCCCTGAATTTTTGTTGAATTCATTTTCCATTTTATGACATGCAAATGTTTTGTCAATATGTATAAAATAACTGCTACTTCTTCCAATCAGCATATCATCAATACACTGGATCAGTGTGATGTCTTTTGGAAGGGACAGGTGATGAAGACCCCTGTAGACTAAATTATGGCATAGTGATGGAAAGTCATACATCCCTGAAGCAGAATGCTGAAAAAAACTATTACTAGCTTGCCAACTGAAAGAAAACTGTTTCTGGTGATCTTTACTAAGTTATTGAGGGGAAAAATATTTTTTACATCAATAGCTGCAAACCAGGTGCCAAGGGAAATTGTCATTTTCTCAAGCAATGAACCCACATCTGGGAAAGAGGCTGCCATTGCAGTCATTCCTGGTTAAGTTTGTGATAATCCCATCTGTTTTCTGCACAGATCAAATAGGCAAATTGAATGGGGAACCTGGGGTATCACTACTACTGCATCTCTCAAGTCCTCGCACTGGTCCTTCAATCCCTCCAGGAATGTGTCACTGGTTTTGATTTACTATTTTCCTAGGTAGAGTTAGCTGTGGTTGCTTCCACTTAACCTTTTCTAACCTCATAATGTTCATTCACTCCACCAGTCAGACAACTAATGTGGCTATGCTGTTGTATATGATTTTTCATACATCCTTGAACTGGAGAAATAATCAAGAATGGGTTTCATGACACCCTGGATACACTGGGAGATGGATTTGGACTAAAACTCATTTGAACACCTGACTTCAATAAGCCCCTTCTTTGACAGTTGGACCTCCATATAGTCTGGGTCTTCTTTAACTAGTATCCATTCAGTATTCCAATAATTTTCCCAAAGTCTGAATATTTCCCTTTCCATAGTGAACAATTACACTGACAAATGGTAATGGGTGTCTTTGGAAAAGACTGCAGTAAATTTTAAGAATTTAAATTAGAGAAGAGTGCTTCTTTAAAGGGACCCATCCTCCCTTTCATTCCAAAAGGCTTGAAATTGATAAAAAGGCTGTGGCTGCCTGTTTTGGTGATCCAGTTGGATTTCTGTACATCTAGCCTAGATTTCATACACTTACATCACTTAGGTAGATCCAGTAAGAATTATTAGATTGTTCATTAATTTCATTTATAAGGACACCATGATCAATAAGCAAACACCATAGCTTTCTATGAATTTAACTATTTTGACAACTGCCTTTGACTTTGCTGTCTATTACAGAGTGCGGATCACAACCACCTTGGTTTGATGACAACTGGTTCTTTGACATTTTGGTATCTAATTTTCTCCACTGCATTTGGGGATGCCAGTTCAGTGGCAGAAGTTTCCTCTATAGTTTCTGAGTTGCATAAAAGAATGACAACAGAGTCCTTGAAGGATGCTGAGGCTCTCTTCACAAATTTATTTCTTATAACCATGATGAAATCTGTGGCCACTGGAACTTCCAGGAGGGGGTGAGCAGGTCTTACATGAAAAATATACTCTACTATTCCAGTCTCCCTAGACTCAGGATACCTCTCTGTACCAGACACCAAGGCTATTCTGGCATTTCAACTTTATTTCATGTATCCCACTTTTTTTTGGTTCACTTTTAGCCAATCAACCCAATATGCTGTTAGAACTCTTTCTAATGTCCATGCCAAAACTTTGCACCCAGAATTTCTGGTCCATGGTCTCTTACTAATAAATGTGGCCTGATACAACTTGTTTTCCTTTCACCATTATCTCACATCGTTAATATTCATTCCCACAAATACTCCATAGATTTATTCCTGTATAGGTTGAAAACATGCAGTTATTTCTTCTAGATGATACTTTCTACATTAACCTTTGGGTAGTTTAGATACTAGTCTAGAGGCAAAGAGGGATGATGGAAGTGGGTCCTGAAGAGGATCAATGGAGACCGGCAAGGTGAGGGAGGTCATTACAGTTTCTTCAGAGTTAACTTCCTCAGGCAGAGTTGGAAAGGTTCCTTCCAAATGCAAAGAAGACTCAGAAGAGCTTAGTGATCCTATATTCCCAGCTTTATCAGGCTCTTCCACACATTCTTATTCTACTTTTCCAGGATGATATTTCTTCCTAATTAACGTTATCACTTTAACAGGATGTACTCTGCACGGTTGGGATTTCACTTGCATTATAATTCAACCACATGCAGGATGAGACTCTGATCTTGACCTTCAAAAACCTCAACTTTGCACCTACAAGATAGAAAGGTTTCCTTTTGGACATACTTTAAGGTAATTTGTGCCTTGAGCTGGGAATTTGAAGTTCTGTGGTCAAACTTTTTATTTCCCAGTTTCTCTCACACAAATAAGAGTAACCAGACAATCTCATTACACATTGGTACCAAATACTCAGACACCCAGATCATTATGTTTTATAAATTTGTGATTAGCAGTATCCACTGGAGATATTTTGTGTATCTATTGAAAAATAATCATGTGAGTAACCATTGCCTTATTTAGCACTGGAAACAGAATCATAAATGTCTTTAAATATAATCTAGCAGATAACTAGTGTCCAAAAACCAGAACCAATTTGTAAAACTTTTCCATAAAATTCTGCTTTTGTAGAACCATTTTGGGGCCAAAATTTGCATCTATAAGGGTTTCACTAGAGAAATAGAACAAGCAATATTACATGGGACACATACACAGAAAGGAAGTGGCTTACTGAATTGATGATAGATGACACATATAGATGTCATATACACATAGATGTCATGACATATATAGATGATAGATATGTCTGCAATGATAATGCAGACACCATAAAAGGAGGAAAAGACCCTCTGGTAAAGAAATAGTAAGAGCAAACCATAAAATACTAAGGAAGATTTTTTGCTAAGAAAAGGAAATATAAAAGATTGCATCAAATCTGTATATTACTTTGAGTAATATGGTCATTTTAACTATGTTCATTCTCCCAATCCATGAACATGGGGTATCTTTTATTTATTTGTGTCTTTTTTCAATGTTTTTAATACGCTTTGTTTTAAGAGTTTTAAGAGTATAAGTTCTTTACATCCTTTGTTAAGTTTATTCCTAAGTATTTTATTATTTTTGTTGCAATTGCAAAAGGAACTTGATACAGATGGTGATGATGTTAGCAATGATCACAGTGAGAGAAAGAAATGTTTAAGGGTGATTTACTGTATCAGTGACTTTTCCGACAACAGACCAGGTAGCTACTGCTCAGTTAAGGTGCCAGCGAGGGTAAGAAGGAAGAGATCTCAGTGTAAGCAAATGGGTATACCTGGAGGAAAAAACAGAAACACTGCTCTTGCAATAATGATGACATTTTATGCAAAATCACCGACTGAAGCAGAAATTTTGCTGAGTGCAAAAAACAAAAAAGCAAGTTTGTAATATATATTTTGTGTAATGGCTGATTTCTAGCATAAAATACATTAAGTAAACAAAATAGGAACATCTTTTTTTATTTTTGCCTATATTACCTTGACAGTAGTCTCCGAGTTAAATGTGTAAAGCAACATACATAACAATGACACATCACCTACAGGCACAAAGAAACATACGTGCCACACAAAAGAGACACTAGATGCTCCGTCTCTTTCCATTTGGCACTACATTCTTCAACATCACTGTGTTCATAACTGTTATTTTAAGGCAGTTACATCATTTACCACAGCCTGTCCCTTATCAACAATGCTGATATAATTGTGTTTGTGAGTGTGTGTTTGTGCCCTATTATTAGTACTCCGAAGGCAGAGAAACTGTGCTTTTTCATTTTGCTTCATTCTTACATTTAGTCTAGCAGAATTTGGGCATATAACAGGCATCCAAACAACATATTGTAGAAGGCATTTGATTTTAATGTTAATGCAAAACATACCTAGGAATCATAATTTTTAAATTGTTTTCTTGTTGTGAGTTCTGTATGACACCTTTCTACTTATCAGCTCATAGTGCCACTCAGAACATCCCTAAATTGGCAGTATAAATTAAGAGAAAAATAAACATATCCTCATCCCCAGCGTTGGAATGATTCTGAGACTACATAATGTAATTAGGCAATGATGTGACAAGGAATTTTTTATATTTTGCTTTTCTATCTTATTTCTCTCTGTTTTACTATAAATGTTTGAGAGTAAAACTAGTTTATGGTACAGTATACATATATCAAATATAATAAACATATTGATCTTATAATACTCTACATTGTATGGGTTGACTAAAATATTGGACATACTCAAAGTCTTCAATAATTACACCACTCAGAGATTCATAACTGAGGTATTATTTTAACTTGTTTTAAAAGAATTTTTCTTTGAAAAAATCTGTGTCCCTTTAGAGACACAAAATAGGGCTCCCAAACAAAACAAAAGTGAACAGCAAGAAAAAATAGAGAACTCCTGCACAACGGAGCAATGTGCGTCATCTCCGCCAAACTGATGCGATTACATTCAGTAAGCACCTCAGGACAAGAACTCGGCAAGCTCCCCTGAATCAGAAATAAGCTACATGGTGCCTTACTTGGCTTGGTGAGCGTTCGGATTCCCAAGGAAACTGCATTATGTCACAGTTTAAATAAAATTAATTTAATGTTTCCAATATAAATAAGACTTTGTACTGGATAAGGCATCGATATGTTATGCGCATTTCATTTAAAAAGATAGCTTTATGTTGGTTTGCAAAATGTTATTACCACACAACCACATCAAAAGGGAATAAAAAGTCATGCACAAAGGTGATAAAAAAAATCAAGGTAGACCTTGGAAGGGTTTTGTTTAATGAATCTAAGATGAAATGGGCAGTAGAAGTACAAGATAATTCTAGTTTGTTGGTTAGATACAAATGTATGTGCACAGTGATGCTTTCCAATTAACTTCTTTTGCCCCAAATTCCTTTTCATAATGATTGAGTATGTGGCTGAAGTACATAGCCATTCTTTAGTCATAACTTCTCACACTATTTTCTTCAATGGGTATTGTAGAAATAAGAGAAGAAAATTAGGCTCAGGCAAACTCCACAAATTCATCATCATCATAACCTGTCTAATTTTTTGCCAGGTCTAAAATTGTTTTCAAATGCACCATCTCGTAGAGTTAGCTTAACAACACAGTGAGGAAAATGCAACTATATTTTCTCACATTTTATGAGAAATGACACTGAAACTGAAATAAATTAGTTACCTCCCTTGTTCATAAAATGAAAGAGGAAAAAGAAATAGTGGTACTTCAAATGGATAAAGGTCACTGATTCCAGATCAGCAGGACTTTCCACTCCTAGCTGAGGAAACTCAGTTCAATCACCCACAAAGTCGCTTGGAGGCCCCATGGGGGTGAGATATGAAAATCACTTTGTGACACACAAAGCACAGTGTACATGTAAACACTAAGAAAGGACACAAAGAAACCAACAGAATAAAAGATGAAAAACTTTTCTGAAAGCCAAGTTACAGTTTTGTATAGCCTATAAGAATGCAAAGAAATTTGTTAAGTTTACACATGTTGTAAATATATGTAGATTTAGCATTATTTAAATAATGAACTAATGCAAATTAAATAACTTAAATTTATCTGCTGTATTAGGCCTTATTTATTGAGTTTTGTGTATTAAAACTTGTTTGTTTTTACTTAATTTAGTTACTGAATATAAGCTTTGGTCTATATAGTGTTTGTGATTTCTATGACAATTATTTGTAACTCATCATACACATAATTTGCATTGTCTTTATTAGTGAAGTTTTACACAATTTCACGTATTAGCCATTTATTACCTTTTTTGTACAGTGGGATTTCAAATCTTTTACTCATTGTTTTGTTGATTTTTTAAAGACTTTTTTAGTGGTGGTTTAGATACATACTTGTCACGAGTCTTATATCTTATAAGATTACATGTGTTGCAAATATCTTCTTTGAAATGATAGCTTGCTTCTTTCCTTTAATTAGATTTTTGATAAACAGAAACTCTCACTTTCAACAGTTTATTTTTTAATAATATTTGTATTTAATGAATTCACACTCTGTCATAAGTCCACCAGCCATGTATGAAAGGGTCTCTTTCTGAAAAGGATGGTGGTATTACTGGTCTTTCTGTCACACTGTGACAATTGCCAGGACAACACTGTGTCCTCAGGGAAGGTATACAATATGACTTGTAAACTGATGGATAAGTTGTAACATACAACATTGTGTTTTCTATACTTGTGTGTTTGTTTGTTTTCTTCCTCTTTTGTTGATTAAAAAACAATCAGATTTCTTTGCCAACTGCAACAAAAACAACCAAAAACTGCTGCTGTTTTGACTGAATTCCCTGGGATTGGGAGATTGACATTGTCACAATACTTAGTTTTTCAATTCATGAACAAGTATATTCTTTCTTTTTTATCTTTTTTATGGATTTGAAAAAAAGAAGAAAGGAGGGACACAGACAGACAGACAGAGGCAGAGACAGAGAAACAGTGAGAGGCACAGAGAGAAATATTGTTGTTAGAGAGAAGCATATATTGGTTGCCTTCTGCGTGTGCTCAAACCGGGCTGGGACTCCTCGGCCTAGGAGTTTGCCCTGACTGGGGAGTGGAACCCGCAACCCTTTTGGTGTGCAGGATGACACTCCAACCAACTGAGCTGCCTGGCCAAAGTAAACACTTGAATTTTTTATAGTAAACTCAAATTAGTTACAGTATATTATGTATTTTATCTATTAATAGGTTCTGTTTGGTAATAGTTTGTTTAGGGTTTTTGCATTACTGTTTATGTGATATTGGCCTAATTTTTTCCTTTTAAGTATAGTTTCATGCTGGTATCATAAAATCAGTTTGGATTTTTATATTGTCACAGGAATATTCAGGCTATATGTGGCATTACTTTTATTTGAAGTATTTGACTCCCCTGGTTAAGCTGTTGGAGCCTGGCTGGGTTGCTCAGTAGGTTGCAGCACCATCCCCAAGTGCCAGAGCTGCAGTTTGATCCCAGTTGGGACACTGGTAGGAAACAACTAATGAATGCATAAGTAAGTGGAACAATGAACCAATATTTCTTTTTCCCTTTCTCTCTCTTTCTCTTTTTCTTTTTAAAAATGTTTTAGTTACCTTTGATAAATTGTATTCTTCTGAGTTGCTATGTTTCTCCTACCTGTTTACATATTTGGGCACAGGGATTTTCTATACTGTTTATTGTGCCTCTAATGTCATTAGATCTGTGTGGTAATGAGTCCTTTTCATTACTGATGTTCTCTCATCAGAGATCTTTTCATCATTTCTGACAGTCTTTTATCAACTGAATTATAACTTTTAGCATATGTTGATTCTATTACATGTCTTTTTACAATCCACACCTGAGAATATTTTAAATTGATTCTAGAGAGAGAGGAAGAGAGAGAGGAGAAAGAGAAACATTGGTATGAGAGATGAACATACACTGGCTGCCCCCCACATGCCCCAGACACGGGGTTGAACCTACAACCCTTGCTTTACAGGACGACTTTCCAACCAGCTAAGCCACACTAGCCAGGGTGATTCTGTTACATATTTTTATTCAGCTTCAGTTTTTTCTTATATATAATATTTCATTTATATCTGACACTTTCTTTGGGTTAAGTGTTCTTCTTAATACCAGGAAAAAATCCTTAATTATTGATATTCTACTATTATTCTCTTAAAACTAAACCATTTACATCAATTTCCCTCCAAGCATAAATTTAACAGCACTCTACAAGTTAGAACATGTATCTATCTTTATTCTAATTTACTACAACTTCTAAACTCCTTAATGAGTTCATCTTTTACCTATGGGCTATTTACAAGTACATTTCTAAATTTCCAAGAATGTTGGATATATTTGCATCTTTGTTGTTTTTTTATTGATTTCTGGTTCAACTGCATTTATATTATTTCAATGCTTTGACAGTTCTCAGACTTGCTTTTTGGGTCAGCATATACTAATGGGTTTTCATATTAAATGTGGAAATGAAAATAATACAGTGATTAATTTGCAAGAGTTTAGTGCAAGGTGCCTTAGGATAGAGAGTCAAGTTTGTCAATCATGTTGTTTTAATTATCCATAGCTTTATAAAATTGTGGTATTTTTTAATCAGTTACAAAGACAGATGTAAATCTACCATAAATAAACCTTTAAATGTTTTAATTACTTATCTTTCCATTTATGTATCTTGAGGCTTTATTATCAGGTATATTCATCTTCGAAATCATACTACTTGTGAATTGAGCCTTCATTACCACGAAGTAACCATCTTCACCTTCAATATTGTTTAGTCTTAAATCCTACTCTGTTTTAGTAATATAGAATTACCCTTGATTTATTAGCATTTGAGTGGAATATTCCATTACTTTATATTAAGTATTACTATATTTTGATATATGTATAACATATATATGTGTGTGTATATATATGTATAGCATAGGAAGAGCATATGGAAACATATATGAGCATCTTCTGCAATCTGCAATTTACTATCCAATCTGCAATTTACTTTACTTGAAACCTTTATTTCATTAACATTAAACAAATTACTCAGTGGAACTTCAAGCAGTGCGGTAATTGGAGACTAAGTAGGAGTCCACGCGAGGTCCCCGTGCTGGGTGGCGTGTGTTCCTCTCGCAGCTGCGTTCCTTTAAACCTCCCCGTTCGGCAAACTGCTCCAACTCCCCTGAGCACTTTCACATTGGACATTTTTGCCTGCCTGGGAGCTGATTGCTTCCTGTCGTCTGTTTGTTTTAGTGATAGTATTCCGATTAACAAGGAATGTATTTGTAAATGATGACCTTTCTAACCAGACAAAAGTTGCAGGTGGAATGTTCCTGCCACTCTCAGGAGTAAGTGCTTTCCTAAAGGAGTCCCAAAGGAGCTCCGAACCTCTTCCACCATGTGGAGACAGGGAGAGAAATCTGCCCCCTGCAGCACAGAGGAGGGCCTTCATCAGAACCTGGCCATGCTGGCACGCTGATCATGGATTTCCAGCCTCTGGAACTGTGAGGAATAAATATATGTTGTTTATAAGCCACTCAGTACATGGTATTTTTGTCATAGCAGCCTGAAAGAACTGAAACAAGTAGCTTCATGACAAGGTTACTATGATTGGTTGGAGGCTATATTTTAGATCTTGGCTATATCATGGATTTGTGTGCATTTTGCATGCATCTATAAATATGTCGCTATATTCAGCATATCCTTTCAGATAACTTCAGAGTCTGCTGTGGGTAGTCTGACCTCCCAGTCAGGCAGTGAGGCCTTTCACAGATAAAGGAACATTTACGTTTTTCAGAGTGGGTAGTGGGAAGCACTTCGATGCAACATCCCTGTGCTTATTTCTCTTTTGATTTAGATAGAACACAAGATCATACTAATGTATATGAATGCTAACACCACTTTAGAAGAAGGATTCCAAGTAAAAGATGGTAATAAAAAGAGCTGTTTGCTTGCTTTTTTATGTGCTTTTTCAATATATACATTTTTAAGCTCAAGAGGGTAGAGAAATTGGAGAGAAAAGTAAGCAAGTCTGTACTTCAGGCAAAAATCCAATCTTTTTTCAAGTTTGTGGATAAGACCAGCTGCCTAATGCAATAGGAAGACCCTGAGAAAGAAAGAAAAAAGAAAGGAAAAGATTATTCTCAAAATTACGTCTGTCCTCTGTTGATCTCCATGAAAAATTTCTCCCAGGAGAATGCATCCTCCTTGAATTTGCTTGATTTGTTTGAATATTGGACACTCCTCATTCAGCTTGAATGTGATGTTAATACACATTCTCTCCCTTCCGGGTTGTGGTAGGGATAGCAGATTGCTTTATTAACTGCATTATTGACATCATGCCAACCAGTCCTTTGCATTTTTAAGACTATGCTAGAGTCTGGACACTTAAAGATTGCCTTCCTCAAATAATCTTATAACTCAGGTTCTGCACATATCTGAATTATGCCAAGTAGATGCACTTCTGAGGTAGAAATGAAGGGCTGTGTTGGTGCTTCTGCTGTTTCTGCTGATTCATTGATTCTGGTGTAAGGTTATGCCTGTGTTTATGGTAGTTATAACAAGCATTTTAGTACTCTAGCAGTGAAGGTCAAGAAGCAGAGCACAGGGCATCTGCTTTTGTTTCCAGGGATCACAGCTGAGAAAATGAACACAGCTGGTGATCTTGAAGTGAGTCACTTCCATAAGACTCAGCTCCACAGGACCTTCACTCTCCTTCCTGACAATGAAGG
Source organism: Tonatia bakeri (assembly GCA_004024845.1). NCBI lineage: Eukaryota > Metazoa > Chordata > Mammalia > Chiroptera > Phyllostomidae > Tonatia > Tonatia bakeri. The sequence goes on from PVIA01006755.1 coordinate 21,541, forward strand.
CAGTTGATGCTTCCTTAGGGGGAGCATTGTTAATGCCAAGGAAGTATTTCTGGAGCCTGGCCTACAGCTACTTGTCCAGTCCGTCCATGTTGTAGGCATTCACCTCCGTGAACTATGTTGTTTTCTTCAAGAGCTAGAATGACTTTATTCATTTGTAATGTAACTGACACTAGGTTTTACCATGTCAGCAAAAGTTGTATTCCAAAAATGGCTACAATCTTGAAAATCACTTTAACATTCTCCTAAAGGGCTGCGCCCGCAATGCTAAAAGTCTCCAGTGCTCTTTTTAAGTGCAGCGAAAACACCCAGCTCCTACCAGTAGCTGTTACGGTCCTCAGTGATGAATTGTCTTTCACACTACTAGCAATGACTGTTGTCAATTACTAGGGAGAAATGTTTGGATGTAAGTTATTTATAAGCAATGTAAGTATCTGTATGCTACAGTTTTGTGTATCAAACAGGGAAATTACTAGAAATGGGGTAAATTTGTAACAACTGGGCCTGTTGTAAAAAGAATCAGGGAATGAATTAGAGGGTGATTCTGACTGTTTTGCACACCTGATCTTTATAGTGTTGCCACCATTCTGTCCAGTAGTAGAATTACTTTAACTTAGTTTCATAAAAGTGGTATTTATGGCAAACATGTTATAAACATTTTATTAATTAATAAGTGCTCCATATCTCTGCATAAAGATCCAAAGTATGCCATATACGTTCTTAACATGTATTGCTTCTTATATTCATAATACTTTTTAAAATAAAGTATCACATAAAGAAAGGTATAATTTGATAAAGTTTGCATTATAACAACCTTGATGTTCTCTTCTCTCCCTAGACTGACTTTTTTCATGTTTACACATCTAATATACAGAGAAGAATATGCCTGTAATGCTGTACACAGATCACATTTGATTTTCTCCCTCACTCCCCTCTTTCATTATTAACAACCCAAGATGAGTTTAAGGGAAGAATCCTCTTGAGTTGCATTTAGTTAATTAAGATAAGTAGTATCACATGTTTTTACTCTCTGTCCTCTGATTTTTCTCTATTCTGAAGACCTATGAAAGAGAGTCCCATCCATCTAGCTGAGGAGACCAGTCGAGAGCTGGGCAAAACCGGCCAGTGTGTCTGTCTGGAGCCTTCGCTAACACAGATGCTACAAGTTGACACGATGTTCTGCTAACAGATTTTCTTGGTGCATCTAGGAAATGTAGCCTGGCATTCTTTGGAATAAAAGTATTAATGGAAGAACATTCTCGGTATTAAGGAATTTTTCTTCAACAATGAATATATTATTTTTCCCTTTGATTCCCATGATTTCATTTAAAAAGTTGTAGATCAATTCACTTCTATATTTTGTTTCCTGATTTTCCTTTACATAAGTTTTTAATGTTCCTACATGTCAGTATAGCATGTATTTGCCCTTCTCTCATTTACACTATTTAATACTTTATGAGCCATTTTAATGTGAGTTTCTGGTAATTACTTCTTTCAATTTGTTTAATTTTTGAAGTATCTTTATGGAAATGTTACTTTCTATATGAATACATTTATTTCCTTTAATCTCTCACTCTCCCACTTTTCCCTTCATCTATTTATAATTTTTGCTTTATTATTTTTTCAATTGTTTTATGTTTTACTTGAAATAACCATACTTGTTTCTTTTTAAGTTTTCCTGTTCCTCCTTCATGCTACATATTTCTTTATTTTTGGCAGATTGATTATTATTTTTGCTTCTGTGTATGCTGTTTAATTTATTGTTTTTATTTTATCTTGAATTATTTTTTTCAGATGACTTTCACCGTGATCCAGAGTAACACAGCATATGATTTCCTGGACTGATATGGAAGCTGATGAACACATATCCCAGATCCTGAAGGAGTGAGCTGCTGTGTGAGGATGGTGACTCTGGTACCTTCCAGAGGGACTGGAAAACTGTTTAAGCAGCTGGCTCAAGGACATCGGAAACTTTGGAGGCTTTTGGCTAGTAGCCTGGTGGGGAGTATGGAAACTGCTGGTCTCGTGGGGAAAGGAGGGCTCTGATCTGAGGTGCTCTGAGTGCCCCCCAGGGCTGAAATGTTGAAGATAAAGATTTGCCCCTTCCAGCATTAAGTGCTGGGTCTTTCACCAAGGCAACATGTGTATGGACCCTGGTCTGCTCACTACAGTTTTGGTGAGGTCTGTAATATAAGTACTATTTAAATAATAAAAATACATAGAAAACTAAATCTACATAAAAGGGGTAGATGCAATAATTGTTAAATATTTATTACATTACACATTATTTTCTACTTTACCTTTAAGATAGATTGATGTATCCTCATTTTAACCTAAGTTGGATAAATTTTAAGAGCAACTCAAATTTTAGGACTTCTGATTTTTGCAGAAGTTAATGTCTTATTATAACTGACCTTTAGGGCAAATACATTACAGTTATCTCTTTATCTGTCCATCTACAATATAAAACAAGTGTTGCCATAAAACCAAATGAATGGATTAAATTCACTAAAAAATCCCTTATAGAAATGCTTTATGAACATTATCATTGAAAACTTATCTAGTGAAAAACAAAGCCATTTGTGCATATCTAAATCTAAAGAGGTGATTCTGTTGATAGTGCCATTGAATTTAATATTATATTAACAGATTTTATATATATATATGTGTGTATAAAATGTCTTCTCCCTCACATTCCTTTTCACTTATAAAATCAAGCTTGGTAAATTCTGTGTGCTTTTCAGTATACCTGTTCTGAGGGAAATTTTAAAAACATAAGAACATAATATTTGATTGACATTCTTTGTTAGCTGGTGGGAGAATGAGCATGTGATGGAATGCTGCTTAACCCAGTCATGTCATCTTTCATTTCTCTTACGGAGGCAGAGCAGGCCTCAACCTGCCATGTGTTTTAGATATCCAGGACAGCCTTGGGCCAAGAACTTTGCATGATCAGCAGTATGGAATGATATGGTAAAATAAATCTATCCAAAGTCCCATTCCCACACCATGTAGCTGCTATCATGAATTTTCATTCCTTTTAGAAAATAATTCTGTGTTAAAATATAAATATCTTGAAGAAAAAATTTACTTGATACATATTTTTGAATTGAGCTGCAAAATTGGTTATTGTATCAGATTATTTCCCAGTAACATATTTTTTGAGAAAAGCTATCCTTCAAGGAAAAAAAAAAAATATATATATATATATATATATATATATATTTGAGTGGCAAGGTAATTCTGAAGAGAATTTATCTTAGACTTAGTCTGAGAACACACACTTGTTTTTTTACATACAAAATCCATCCAGAAAGAGTCCAGCCATTGTTAATATAATGAGAATGTTTTATGCAACATTGATGTAAACTGACAGCCAAGGAGAGTGGAGTGGAATGCACATGTGTGAACAATGATGACTTCACTATACTGGTCAGTAGGGGCAGTAGACACCATTGAGTGAGCATATGTACTGTGTGGCTGTCACAATCAAAATGACTGAGCAAGTAGAGCAACGAATCTACATCAATCTACAACAAATTTTGCATTAAGCTCGAACATTCCTCCTTGGAAAGTATTCAAATGATACATCACAGCAACAAACCCACTCGTGTATCATTTCTTATGCAGAGTTTTTTGGCAAAATATCAAATCATCAAGGTGATTCAGCCCTCTATGGGCCAGATTTGGCGCCCTGCGACTCATGGCTTTTTCCAAAGCTAAAATCACCTTTGAAAGGGAAGAGATTTTAGACCATTGATGAGATTCAGGAAAATATGACAGGGCAGCTGATGGCAATTGAGAGAATGATGTGAGGTCTCAAGATGCTCACTCTGAAGGGGACTGAGGTATCATTGTCCTGTGTACAATGCTTCTTGTATCTTGTATCTTCTTCAATAAATGTCTGTATTTTTCATAGTGTGTGGCTGGATACTTTTTGGACAGACCTTTGTATGTTCATTTTATTCATTAAAAGTCATTTATATGTGTGCATAGGGGGGACCCAGACACCCAGAATTTATTTATAAAAATTGTATATTTATTCTTACATGTTTAAACTTTATTTACCTTCAAAATATTCTCCATTTGATGCAACACACCTAAGATATTTTTCCACTGTTCGAAACAGTTTTGAACTCATTGGTTTTGATGCCTTTTAGTGTTTCTGCTGTTTTTTTGTTTCACATCTTCTGTATGGACAAAATATTTTCCTTGTGGACTTTTTTCATCTGGGGAAACAAAAAAATGTTGCTTGGGGCAAGATTGGATGAATAGGGTGGGTCGGGTACAGGGGTCATGACATTTTTGGTCAAAACTGCTTAACACTTGGCACAGTGAGAATAGGTGTGCTTGTAAATCACCCATGATGAAATGTGCAAACCCACTGAATGAGTCTTCAAAAAAATTTCACTGAAGCCAAATATAGCCTCTCACAACAACACAAGCTGGTACACTGATACAGCTGGCTGGGTTCCTAGAACACTCACCTAGCAAGTAAAGCCTGTACTACAAGGCAACCACCCTCCAGAAGATGATTTGGGTTTTTTCTGTCCTTTTTGTATATCAATCATTACTGAGCATCTATTGTGTAAGATTCAGTTGCTAGATATTATGTTGTATGTTTGAATCTTCCAAACCTGAAAGGAAGCTATTACAATTTCATTATAAAGGTGAAGAAATTGAAGTTCATTTCACATTTCATTGGAATAGCCCTGTCAAGTTCCCAGTAATTAATGGAGTTTTTAAATAAGATAGTCTGACTGTTAAAACCATGTTTCTAACCACTGTATCATCCTGCATCACTTTACCTGCTGGAACTCTCACAGTTGCACTGTGGAATGAGTAGTACCATCTTCTCTTGATAAATGAAGTAGCTGGGACAAGAATTAAAAGTAACTTGCCAGGTTCATGAGTAATTGTTACTGGCTGCCTGAACCAATTCTAGATGCCAAACCTAGTAAACTCCCACTGTCTTTCTACCCACGTGAGACTGGTTTCACTCTTTGTCTAAGACTGCTTTGGGGAGTGGGTATCCCTAAGGTGAAGTCACACTTTCAACTATTCATTTCATGTTTGAGAATTGCATAGGGGCATGCCTTTGGACTGCTAGCCTGCATCAAGAACTTTTTGCTGGCATGAAAAGAAAATGTGGCAAAAAAAGATCATTCTTGGTTCTTGCCATATGGTTCTGCTGGATTTTTTTTTCTCTGAAAGAGAACTAGGTATATTGGATTTGCATCATTGACTCCCAAGTTGTGAAAACACCATACTTAATTTTAAAGGAGCAAGGTCAAAGCTGTTATGTGAGACAAATGTCCAATCACAGTAACATTGGAGGCCAATATGACTTAACTTATATCTGGCAGTGTGGGAAGATCACAGAGAAAAATGTGAGCACTTGAAAGAATTTGGCTACAACATTAAATCTCTGATGACGGAGGTGACAATCAATGCCACATGAAGGCTACATAGTGAGAGAATGCACATGTCCTGACATGTATCCAGGACAGAGGAGTTCTTTATTTGTTGGGAGCAGAAAAAAACTTTTTCCAGATAATGGTTCCACTGTAGATGTCAAATGCTCACATGTCTAAAGAGGCCAGTGCACAAAAGATGCATACAGAAAATTTTCTTTAGAAACAACACAATCTGTTTATTATTAGTATACTAGTAGTCCTTTTTAACAATAATTATACTATACCTTATCTTTTGAAAAACACATCCTTCTCTAACATTCACTTTTTAGAGTTTTATTTCACTGTCCCTTAATATTACTAAATGAAAAATAGGAGTGTAAGGGCAAGAATACCAACTGAGACTAATTTTTGTGATGGGAATGAGAGAGAGAGATAAGAATATGTCCAGTCAGGGTACAGGCCTGGGTTGTAGACCAAGTTCCCTGGGGCAGGGTGCACAAGAGGCAACCACACATTGATGTTTCTCTCCCTCTCTTTCTCCCTTCCTTCCCCTCTGTCTAAAAATAAACAAATACAATCTGAAAAAAAAAAAGACTATGGCAAACAAGTGTGCATACTTCTTTAAAACTTCAATTCTGAGAACCAGCCAAATTTTGCCAGACAAGAATATTGAGTTTCTCAGCTGGCTCTTGCTTTTCCAAAGGAACAAATGATCTTGGTTTTGTAAAGTCAATTCATGTCCACTTGACAATAAAATGGTATTAAAGAAATTCTGTGTTGATGAACTTATGTAGATCTTGACAAATATTTTCATCTGCATCTGGCCCAGAGATCCCAATTTTCAGTTTCTGCTGCAATTTACAAGATAATAGAGATCCTAGAGTATTCACAAATTGTAGTTGAATTCTGGGAGAAAATGTGAAGTCCAGAGTCACATCAATGTCCATGACGCATTTAACTGTCTATTCAAAACTCCTGCTGTTGTATGCATGTCATTTTGTTGGCTACCATCATCAGGCAAGTTTGCTACTACTCTAGATATGTACAATTCCTGTTCCAAAAGGGCTCCAACCCAAATACTAACTTGAAAAAGTGTTTGTCTTAAAGAGCAAGTGTTAATGAGGGTGTATTAAATCATGGTTGACCCAATAAGGTATCCATCCTGTTAAATAACTAGTGAACCACAACCTCCATCAATCTGAGGCCACCCTCACACCCCACTTATCATCTCCCCCTTTTGACCTACGTGGGTTTTTAGAAGAGAGAAAGAAAGCGTGAATGGGATTGTGCAGCACAGGCGTTCCCAGAATTACTCCAACATTAGTCATCAGCACTCCCTGTTCTCCAGTCAGCACTTCCTGTGCAGCTTCCCTGTTTCAAGCCCTTCTCAGTGCACAACTGCCCCAAACGTTTCCATCTATTACTCCAAAAGCTGTATCAAATGTTACTCCAAAAGCTGTATCAAATGTTAAGCATGGAAATAGCGTCTTCTTCCTGCTTTAAGCTACTTCTTAAAAACCAAGGAATAAAACAGGGAGGAAAATTTCTGTTCTCCTATTATAAAAGAATTTTCATATAAAAAAACAATAACAAGAGAGGTTTCTTTTTGAAAATCAGGAAAGCAAAGCAAAGAAGAGGGTTATCATAAATCTGAAAAGAATAAAATTATAAACAGTAAGATTATTTGAACTTATTTATGTTTTATGATAAATTTTGTTATGAGTACTACAATAATCCTTTTTATTTTTATAATCTTTATGTAATATGTATGACGCCTAAATTTACATCACAAACAGTGTTAATTGGTTACATTTCTGTGAGAATACCTTTCAGCCAACAGTATGACTCAGATAAAGAAAATGGTAGTACCCAGCAATTGTACTCTATTCCACTCAGGGTATACCTCTCCATGTGGGCCAAGTGGGAAGTGGTCCTAAATTTTAAATTGTTTGCATTGGCTAGGTACAATAAACATCTCTTTTCATAGCCAAATAGCCATTCTCCTCCACAGACTTATGTATCCACACTCACTGAGAAAAGGGGGGTGCCTTATCTATTTTTGGAGTGGCAGTTCTACAGTTACACGTTGTATGTTTCAAGTAAGAGGCCAGAAGCTTCTGAGCCAGGGCAGCAGGGTGAGGTTCAACAGCTTTACTATTATTCAGACTAAAGTCCTTTACCACTGACAGAGCGAGCATTACCCCTTTCATTCTATGTTTAGAGGGTGTCTAATAATATAGTTCCAAATATAAATTCATGAGCACAAAATATTTTGTTTAAAAGATTCAGCCCAGATCTTCATATTACAGCTTTAAATCTGTTCACTCTTTTGCATTCCTTGTGCAAATGCAGAATTTAGTGCAGTTTTATTTACAACTCTCTCCCATTTTTCTCAGATTCCTTTTCCAAATTAAATAATGCTAGTTTCTTATATATTTCACTTTAGTTGAATTAATTGACTACACCTCTTTAATCAATATTGTAGGTCCCCCATTTATGTCTTCCTACATCTGTATTTACAATAACACCAAAGCAGACAGGCCACGAGTTTAAGCCTTTCTATCAAAAACACACAAATGGAAGGGAAGCCCACCATAGCCTAGAGAAGAAAACCTATGCCAAAGAAAATTGCGATTAACTATGCCAGCAAACATTTTTTTTTGTATTTTAGTTATGACAATTCTCAAAAACAGTGTTACTTAACTAATAGAGTACCATTAATGAAATATCTAAATGAGTTTCTGTGCTGGAAATGGCATACTGTCACCAAACATATTAGCATTTACTGGCAAAGTCTCTGAAAGATGTTTAAGTATTAAATACCAGCATTACTTCCATGTATTTCTTCTGAATTTGAACAGAATGCTTAACTTTAATGTTATTTAAAATTAACACAAGTAACCAGAAGTTATTCTGAAGGGCTTTAAAACAACAAAGTGCAGATTTCGGTCTATGTTGGAAGAGCAGGAGGAGTGAATGCCAGAGGTGGTACCAGAAGGGGTTCATTTAGGAGCTTGACTGGAGGTTGCTGAAGTTACTCAAAAACATCTGGGAAGATGCAAACAAGTACCAGTTATCTCTTCTCCTTCATAGCTTGCCCCTGAAGCCACTGTGAAGCATCAGAAGCGAGGAAGTTTCCATCAGCTCTCTCAGGCTGCTCCAACTCTATATAGCTAGAAGCTCTGTGAACCTCATATCTCCTGTTAATCTTTTGTAACTGCCTCTGAAGAATGGTACTCTCACTTCCCTTTCTGTCCTTAACTCTCACTAAACGCTTCTAACTGACAGACTGTAACTGGAAGCCCACAGAAATAGGGAATCTGAACTCACATCCAAATCTCCTCTTCTTCCATGTTTTTATCACTACAACCACGGGAGCATATTTCCGGGGAGCTCCTCAAGACAAAATTGAAAGGAAGTGTTAATTCTCTGTATGTTTTTTTCATATTTTGCACCGTAACAATGTGATACCAAATTCATACAGATACATTTGCAGTCAAACTCCAATACTTAAGTCTTTTTCATGCTGGATTTTCAAATGTTTAAAAAAACAAAATTATAATTTTAAAATGATGTATATTTTCTTATTTGCTGTGTTATTTTCTGTTTCTTCCCCCACCACTTAAATTGATATGTGTTGGGTTTAAATATGCTTAGATGGGGAGATCTAAAGAGACCACTATCCACATGTTATGCTTCTTCCATAGGAAATAGTAAAGCCCAGGGGACTGGAAGACCTCTGTAGATTCAAATATAATGTCTGTTTTACTTTATATAGTAACCGGTGAAGAAAACAAGAAAAACGATCCAGAGACTATGAATACTATTCATCCATGTTTCTGCAGACCATTCTGAAACTACTTCAAAAGCTATGAAAAAGTTAGTTGAAATAGAAATACAAGCAATCCAAGTGAGAAATTATCTAGCTCTTAAATCTTTTAGGGATGTTCTCTCAAATAAAAATCATATAAAGTGTTCATGGTCAAATATTACTTCAGGTTTGAATTTGTTTGAGACATAAAAAATTCCCACCTCTTCAAAAAATTATAGCTGCCAAACTAGTGCATCACTCAACTGGCAGGAAATGCATTGCAATAAATGGGGTCAAAGTCACACAGGGGGGTTGTTGCTAAGGGCCAAGATACTGAGCTTCATAGCTGAATTCAGTCTAGGTTTGTAGTAGCTATTATTAACGTTACAGTTCTTGTGTCAGGGTTCTGTGTTTCATGTGTTTCTGGTGTTCCACTCTCCCTTAAGGAAGCCGTAACAAAGGCACTAAAGCACCGATGACCTCTCTGGTCTTTCTAAGGCAAAGCTCAAGCATTTGGAGACTATATCCTTTCCTGCCTGAATTAATCTATGCAGTCCAGTGTTTATCGATTGCCGTTTGGCGCAAGTCAGCACACAATATCAAAGACTCGTGCACATAAAGAACTGCTTTCAGTGTAGAACCACTAACAGTGGGAAAATGGATTTCCATTATGCTTTTGGTGAGGCTCTAGTAAAAGCACTTCCGAGTTAACAAATTGAGTCTTCTAACTATCCCACTGAAGAATGTTGACCAGATTTGACTGTTGATCACATTTCTTTTGCTTTTGTCCTTTGAAAATTTCGAATTCAACCAAATGAAAGAAAATAATAAAATAAAAAGAAACGTATTGTCCTTTATAGACAGTATATTTTCCCTAAATATTGGAAGAGTAGAATAGTGGCAAGAAGCTTTCTTATCACTGCTAGCTTGTAACTTAGGCTGGTTTTACATTTTTTTTAAGATGAAAACTTATCTCAATAATATTAAAGTTGGGAAAATATAAAAATATGTATAAGACTTTCACAAAATTTGAAAGCATTGAGCATGGTTCATTTCTGTATTTGATATGTATGATATATATAAATATATATGATATAAAATATATATGACATATAAATACATATATGATATATATAAATACGTTTATGTAAACTTGCCTGGGGATACATTTATTGATTTTACAGAGAGAAGGGAAATAGACAGAATGAGAGAGAGAAGCACCAATATGACAGAGAAACATCATTGGGTTGCCTCCTGTATGTGTCCCAACCTGGGACTGGATCTGCAGCCCAGGCATGTGGCCTGACCAGTAATCAAACCCATGACCCTTTGGTGTACGGGATGATGCACCCAGCTACAGCAGCCAGGTCTGGAGTAATATTTTTTATTCAGTATCTCTCTACTACCATGCCTCAGAACACAACAATCATTAAATATGTGTTTATAACTGCAAGAATTCCTGACATGAATTCCTCTTTTCCATTAACACCTCATCTAGATCCTAATTATCTGACACTTAAGATTTTGCATTTTTATTCTAGCTGGTATATGCGCCCCTAGATCTTTGCTTTTCTGCTCTATTCTACTCTTCACCACCACTTATCTTGCTCAAACAGATTTCCTGTCATCTCCTTTCCTCTCGAGTGAGTGCACATAAAGATCCAAGCCCAGTACCACGCTGTTAAGTTTTTCATGGTCTGACCCTATTTCCAGCTTTATTTCCACCAAAACACTTAGGCCTTTTTTCAAACTATTAGGGTCAATATTTGACTGCCATATTCAGCTTTTCATGCCTTAATTGTACTACATTCTCTTCCCTAAATTTCTATATTGACTTTGATTGTTTGTAGATTTTTTTTTAAAGATTTTATTTATTTTTAGAGAGGGAAGGGAGGAAGGGAGGGAGGGAGGGAGGGAGGGGGGAGAGAGAGAGAGAGAGAGAGAGAGAGAGAGAGAGAGAGAGAGAGAGAGAGATGTATGTGTGGTTGCTGGGGGACGTGGCCTGCAACCCAGGAATGTCCCCTGACTGGGAATCGAACCTGCGATGCTTTGGTTCACAGGCCGCGCTCAATCCACTGAGCTACGCCAGCCAGGGCTGATTGTTTGTAGATTTTTTTTTATTGTACTGTGAGGTCTTAAAAACAGAGACCAACATTTCAACAGAGAAGTTGTTCAATAAATATCTACTGAGTTGACCATTAATGAAGTTGGTGGCTTTGTCTAAAATTATACACAAACTAAGCTATACTGTTTCATTCAGGCATGGGAAGCAGGTTCTGAATCATGGCTGATGCTGTTTGAACAGTAGCCAAACCGAGTGCTGTGATGAGAGGGACGCCAGCCTGTACCAAAATCCAATTGCAAAGTGTGCCATTCTCAGGTACTTATATCAGATACATGCATAGAATTGGGGAGCGATGCTCTTGCTATATATTTTCCATACTTCTTAAAAAACACCTTTTGTAAGTGATTAATTATATCATTGTATTCTTCTTCCAACATATATTGTATCAAATGTTAATTCTTTGCCAAATGATTTTTTCCCCCTAGCCATGGTGAAAAAAGTAGTTGATGAAATAGTTCTGGTTAAGTTTCAATTTAATGATGGCCAAGATTGATAATAAAATGAATAAATATATGAGAAAACTTCAGATACTAATAAACACTATGAAGGATTTGAAACAAGTTTATATAATACAGTTATAAGATTTTGGTATTAATTTGGTGTTATAAATGGGGATAGCCTGACAAAATACATTTAAACTAAGTCTTGAAAGACTAGAACATGAAGATTGAATGTCAGTGACTCCCGGGGATGGGGGGGGCGGAGAATAGACAAGAAAGACCTGAACACCATAACTAAATTAATTTTTAAAGAGTGGTTAGAAATCTTCTTATCTAAATAAAATAAGAATTATGATAAGAAATCTTACTAAAACATAATGATGGAAAAGTAGTTAGGTTGGAAATTAGGTAGGGCCTTGAATGCCATGATAATAAGTTTGGATTTTAGCCTGTGTGAATAAGTGGGAGTGGTTAATAAACTATGCAGGGGTTGGTAAAGTAGGTTTACAGTTGTGAGTATGTGAAACAGAGTTTATTATTGTATTATTATTTATTGTATTATTTTACATATGAACAACTGTAAACCTAAATTTTCACACCTCTGTATTATAGGTAAGAAAGAAACTGGCTTGAATTAGTGCTAAGAGCTTAATTTAAAAACTGTATACCTCAATGGATTGAGCTCCAGACTGTGAACCAAAGGGTCACTAGTTTGATTCCTGGTCAGGACACATGCTTGGGTTGTGGACCAGGTTCCCAACATGGGACATGTAAAAGGCAATCACACATTGATGTTTCCCTCCCTCTCTTTCTCTCTCCCTTTCCTTCTCTAAAATTAAATAAATAAAAATATTTAAAAATCAAACAAATTGTGGTTTCAAACAGAGTATATTACTGTTGCTTGTACTGATACAGAGTGAAGTGTGTGATATGGGGGTATATTGGTATTATTGAGAGTTGGTTAAGAGATATAAAAATATTAAAGATAACTCTATAGTTTTGCCTTAATGGATAGATGATTGGGGGTGCAGTTCTGTTTTGAAAAGAAAAATAAAGAATTCTGGTATGCTTGTCAAATGTTTAACTGGAAGTCCAACAGAGGCCTTCCGAGTTGCTTATCAGAGCTCAGAAGAAAAGGCTATAGTTATTAAGTCATTTGTATATAGGTGCTATGTAAATCTATCTAATTAAGTGATTTTATCTGAAGGATATGTCTGAAAGAAAAGAGGTCTCTCAGTTAAGCCTAACAATACTTAAATTTTTAGTTATCAAATAAAAATAATTTTTAGGGAGAAATAACTCTTAGTGGCAGAGTTAGAGAAAGGGTGGCCACTGAATAATGATAACCATGTGCTGTCATGGAATCCGATAGGAAAGATGACTTCTAAGAGAGTGCATGCCAGAGAGGAGGGAAAGAAGAAATGGTACTGGGAATTGGAGGGAAGTGGAGTATTGATAAACGTTTTAAGCACTATACTGTGGACTTGGGGAAGCAGGACCTAACTGGTCTTTTTCAGAGCAGTAATAGACAACAAGGAAGTGGAGGAAGTAATCAAGATCAACTCTCAAGATATCTTCCCGTGGAGTGGACTGGAGGGTTATAGTAACAGCTGGGGACGTGATCCAGAGAGGGTTTGCTTTGTCAGTATTTTTTTTAATGGGGTATACTGGAGCATATCTGTTTCCTGATGGAGTGATTCAGGAGAGAAGGAGAATTTAAGAGCAGAAAGAATGTGTCTGTAGGAGTAAATTATTTAGAAGAAAAGGGGACAAAGTGCCTTTTATATACACAGAGAAAATTACTCTATTCTAATATAAAAAATTATAGAGACTTTGTTAACAGATGCACGAAGTTAGTATGGAGATTTCATTTTAGAATGAAGAGTTAGTATATATTTTTTAAAAGCTTCTTTTTTTTATGGTATTTTCACACTTGTGGAAACATGAATCATCCAAGGTAGGAATTCTTTTATTTCATTTTTATATTTATCCTCAAGCAGGAAAACTATTAGTAAATACTGTTTCATTTTTTTGTTGTTGGAGTAATTTTTATCCAATATTTACTCTACTGCTAATTTGATGTGTGATTCTTATCTATGAAATAATAAGATTAGCAAAAAAGAGACAAAAATGTCCCCTTTGCCTCTCAGACTTTTTTAGAAAATACAGTATACCTCGGTACTCATTGGCTTCAGAATGTCAAACCCTGTCCTCCTCACATTTTGACAAGGAAATAATGTTTCAGCACTTGGTGCTTGCTCAGAACTCATAACCCTTGCTAGAACTTGTATAAGTCACAACTGCACTCCGCAAAAGAAAATGCTTCACTATTCAGTGCTTGTCAGTTTCAGCACTCATCACAAGTTCTGGAACAAATTGACGACGAGTACCTCAGTACCACTGTAGTTATAACCACAACTTATTTCCCAAAACTTCCTATAACTCTTGTTCTTTCATTGTGGATTTTCAATTTCACAGTCTTCAGACAATTCCTTTTCCTAAAGTCAGGATTCGGGAGCTTAAAAGGTATTATTCCACAATCCTATCTAAGTAAAAACAATTAAAATAATTCATGACATTTGTTAAATAGAAACAATAATTATACTCTTTACATATGTTCAAAATGAAAATAGTTTGAGGACTTCAGGTATAATTCTATTCCAGAGGAATCCAATTTGTTTTTATGTGCCATTTGTATGTGACAAATGTTAAATTATCAATTCTAACTCAAGAGCATGGATCAATTGAAATCGGCATGTGGATTTTCTGTTTTTGCACCCTGAACCAAAGTTTAGATGGTAGTTTGGCAAACTACTTCCAAAAAACCAAATCCAATCTATTGTCTGTTTTATAAATAAGTTGTATTATAACAAGACGTACCCATTGAACCAAATATTTCCTATGATTGCCTTCATGCTACAATAGCAAAGTTGAATAATTACAATAGAGAACATGTAGCTTTCAAAAAATCTGAGGCATGTCCTACACAGAAAACCTTGCAACCCCGTGCTTTAGATGCTCCTTTCTTTCTCTCCCCCATTTATGGCCCTCCACCTCCCATTGCTTCTTCTAATCTATAGCAATGAGGAAAATATGCGACTTTGCTCTAAGTTAAAAGCTGCCTCCCTTTAGTTGGAAATAAATTATATGGGTTGCTTATTGGGAACAATTTTTGAAAATTATACAGTAGCATATACCAAATATGTTTTAAAAACCCTGTGTAGTGCTGTAATTTAGCTTACCTATTATACGTATTTGATATCTAACTACAGATTTAAAATGATTTTATCTTCCCAATCCAACAAGAACATATTTGAAAAAATCTAGATCAGAATTGCTAATGAAATATTTAAAAGAGAATGTCTTCATTTAAGGAAAAATAAGCTTGTGTTTCAGATTGGTTAGAAGCCTTTGAATGTGTCAATCACCCAAACACCTATGTAACATCAGTGCCATCATTGTCTGGTAAGTCAGATGGCACTGAATTTCTGTAGCAGTACATTGAATTCCTGAACTCAGTTATTTCATGTTCTAATCACTGTAAAGCATAGGTAGACATATTTCTGCAAGCATTAATTGCTCTGCATTACAGGCAGATTTTAGTGAATTTAAAGCTTGTTTCCATGACAAATTATGGATATTAGAAAAAAAAATTGTTGCTCTAAAATTAGACATTAATGTGAAAAAAGGTCTTAAGAAAATCACTAAATTACATTAGTTAATTTAAAAATTAGATAAAATAGTTAATATTTTGACATTTTTCAGTTTTTAAAATCCATTATGTGAAGCTGAACAATGTATGACTATATGGGCCATAAACAGAAAGGAATAAGCAGGGGATTACAAATAGAACAATCACTGTAATAACAGTAAGAGAGAGAAACAGAATCAATGTATAGAATATGTATAACTACATGTGCCAAGGAAGAAGTTAATATTTATTGTATTGATCACTCTTTTAGCTATTTTTTTACTAATCTGCTACAAAAACAATTTCCTTTCCCAATTGTGAACCTGTCTATCCATGTTTATTCTTCTTTGTTAGGTACGGACACATACACAGTACTTAGGCATGCAGTGTTTATGGGTAAATGTGTGAGTGTGTAGACTCAACAATAATTCCTAATAGACTAAGTTATCTTTGCTGCATCCACCTCATCTCTACTTACTTTATTTTACTTATTTTTCACATTGGGGGTAGAAATAATTTACATAAGAGACAATTTATATAAGGTGAAGACAGATTCTAAGATATCCCCATGTATTACAGGGGTGCTCATCTAGAGGTGAGAACAGGAGCCAAGACATTCACGGGAGCACCTTCACCCATCTTAGTCAGCATTTTCCTTTCATCCTAAGATGACAGCAGGTGTTAGGACTCCTACAACATCAGATTTCCTAAACGTCACTCTCTAATCTCTTCCTATGTCTCTGTCTCTCTCTCTGTCTCCCTCTCCTGTTCCTCTCCCTCCCTTTATCTCTTCCTCTTTATCTCCTTCTTCCTCCTCTCCCCTTTTAGCTCTGGAAGTAAACTTAAAAAACAGGAAAACACACCGACTATGCTCCAACTTAATGGTCATTTTATGACTTGCTCATGTTGGTGTATGAAAGAAAGAAAGTTTCTTCTACCCTCACAGTTCTTTGGGTTTGCCTAACAATTGAATGTATGTGAGAAAGATTAACAAGAGAAACTGACAAACTTTAATTACATGCATCTGAATGGGAACCTTATATACATAGGAGAGTCAGAGACCCCAAACTCCACACCCATGAGAGGTTCAAAGACAGGAAGGGAAAATTAGGTATATGTATGACATTCTAAGGATCAACTTGGGCTTTAGAGGGGAGGAAAGCCTCATTAGAATCTAAGGGGGTAGATATTTATTGGTTAAGAACATAAGATAACTATATAGGAAGTATTGCTTGTGGCTACTGTAAATAATATGACTCAGATTCTACATTGCTAATATTTTCGTAAAACAACTTGTATACTTTACTTTAATTTACATGATTATGTTCTACTTTCATATAACTGGCACAGCCTGATATTTTAGGTTTATTCTGCTCCATGTAAGCTCTAGAATCAGCTCTTGTTGCTTTTATTGGATAATAGCCTTTAGAAACCAAAATTTGGGTGTTATAAGCTAATGGCTCCAAGATTGCAGTGATCAGCACTAAAATAGCTTATACATCTGTAAATATATTCACACACAGAAAGACATACATATTTATATTGATGTCTAGCTCCAGACACAGACACAGAAATGGATTTATTTGACTTTATATAGCTATCTTTATGTAATTATCTTTATTTACATATTAATAGCCATGAGTTCACATGAATAACCTGAATTCCAACCTAGCCACATGGGGTTTATTTTAGTTTCCCCACTTTTTATATTTGTTACCTTCACTTTAAAAATGAGAAACCTAACTCACACTATTTTATCCCTCTGCATTTGGTAATTTGTTCATCTCCCTGAGTGTAATGAATTTCTCATTCTCACAGGCTGCTGATTTGCCTGAGCTCTGCCCAAGATGCTGGCCAAGTATATCTCCAGGGTTTTAGCCTTGCTGAACACAGTTGTATGCCAGGGAAATCCTGGACCACGGACCCACAGAACATGCCAGTCACACCAGAATATTCGCCATGCGCACGTATTCCAACTATGCCAGTCACCTGGGCCAAAGCTTTAATCTCAGACCCACAACAGACAATCCTCAACCCTGGCCCCCGCACAGCTAAATCCTTGCCAGGCAGAAACCTGGCCCATGTGAAGGAGAAAAGGAAACATTCAAGAAAGGACAAGACTTGCATTATATATATTCTTATTTGCCTTTTTTCTACAAACTACATGCTCTGTAAGACCAGAGAATATGTGACATTGTTACCACTGTATCCCCAGCAACTTGTATGTGACTCATGTATACAAGAAAGACAACCACAGTTTCATTGTTGATAAAAAAGTGAAGAAATGAATGAATGAATGAAGTACGTGGTAACTGTAAGACATTGATTTCCTAATTAATTCCTAGTGTGTTTTCCTAGCCACACTATTTTTCATATGTTACTTTTTATAACTTTTCTTATTTTTTCTTCTTTATGTACCTATACATTTAGGTTTCCATGTAGAAATGTATGCTTATCTAAAAGATGATTAACTTTGTGATTTGTCTTTAGCTCACAGATGAGCATTTGATAATTCTATGAACTTAGTGAAATAAGTGGATGGGTTTGTTTATATTTGGGTTCTCATATTTGTGTTAATTGCCATGTGAGGAAATTTTATTGTATTTGGCATGATTTGACCTGATTTCAAATAATATTAAAGGAAAATCAAAGTACAAAAGTTATATTGATCATGGTGAGCCATTAAACACATCACTATCCACAAAAAGTTAGTTACCATGTTCATATCTGACATTTAAAACATTTAAATGGTGATTCTACTTAGAACACAATTATTAAGGACTTCTTTTTAGGAGTCAAAACAGCATGAAGAACCATGTCTAAATTTAAAGACACACCTTGAAATAATAATTATTATTATAATTACAGAAATGATAATATATTAGATTTATATAGTACTTTATGTGAAATAAAGTTATTTCAACTAAGTTCCATTGCCTCTTTATCTTCACAAAACACAGGTTTGTAATTTCAGGCCTTTAAGGATCAGAAAATTGAGGATAAGAAAAACAACATTGTTGGCCTAAATCCAAAATGGTAGTAAATATTGTACTCAAGACAAGGGTGTTGGCTTCTACATGATAAGATTAATTTAAATTTCCACCTCTTTTCTATTGGGACTGTTGATCCACTTCACTGTATTATTTGACCTTGATGTCTAGTATCAGTAGACACAACCTTGTGCTTGCCAGTGTGCTCTAACTAGAAATTATTTCATGGCACTTTGCAAAACAGACAAGTCTCTTGATGATTGACTAAAATTCAAATATGTAAAATAGAAAAGAATATCTATTTATTCAAGTATGGTGGTCCACTGATGATGAATTTTCTTAGTATCTGTTTGGGTGTTTAGTTAAAATATCCGTCAGTCCATCTGTTTCTAGCTGATAGGGAGCTTTTTCCAAAAGAGTAATTTTTAAGAGCTTGCACACCTCATTTAACAGAGTAGACACAATTAGAGTCAGAGTTGTTACATTTTCTGAGAGTAAGCCCACTGATCGGTTTACACACTAATCAATTTATTAGCAGTTCCCTGTGTAAGTCTAAATGCTTACATGCCTCCCATAGACTTTAGTCAAAGTTACTCAAATATGTGAAAGAACACAATAAGAGCCAGTAGCTGGTTAATGGGCCACCACGGCTTCTTGGTAAGAACATCTTGATTTTAAATCATATTAGGGAAAGATGTCTTTATGAGCCTCTGCTTCCCTTAAGTGGGCTTTCTTAGAATAAGCTGTTGCATTGCATTGCATAATAGTTTTTTAATAGTTTTGTTTTTTCTGTCTCACATTTTAATCTTCTCTAATCCACTTCTCTGTTCCTTGAATACATGTAGAATGTTTTTACTCTATTCATCAGAAAATTTATTTTTTAATCCTCACCTATGGATATGTTTATTGATTTTAGAATTTGGGGGGAGGGGTATTGGAGAGAAAGAGAAAGGGAGAGAGAGAGAGAGAGAGAGAGAGAGAATGTGAGAGAGAAATGTTGATAGCTCCCTCTTATATATTCCCTGACTAGGAATCAAACCCACAACCTTCTGGTTCATAGCACAATGGTCCATACAGCTGAGCCATGTGTCAGGGATCATCAGAAAATTTAAATAACCAGTTGTAAATATAGCTTCTCTTAATTTCCCATTAAGTGTTTGATACTGGGCAAGTTAGTTACTATATTGATATTATAATTCACTTACCTGATACATGATAATAAGTTTAATTATTTAACAATAATTATAAAGATTAAGTAAGACAGTAGTCAAGATGAATTTATCTCAGGAAATCAAGTTTTGCTTAACACTGAAATAACAATCAGTGTGCTTCAACACAATGATGAAACAAAGAAATGTGTAAACCTTTGGAAGATGACAAATTCTTTTTGATAAACAACTACTCATGAACAAAATCCTAAAAATATATATATAGAGAGAGAGGCACTTTCTCAATCTGCAAAGAGAAAATTTATAAATAACCCATAGCTCACATTTTACATTTTACTTAATAGTGAAATATCACTCTCTCCCCTAACCCACCCACACACTAAGTTGAGTTCAAAGCAAGGCTTTCTGCTCTAGGTTAAGGTTAAAGCAGAGATCCTAACAATTACAATAAAGGAGAAAATGAAAGAAAAACATAAAATTTAGAAGGTTGAAAATTTGTCTGTCTTTACAGATAATACTGTTGTATATGTAGAACATTCTAAAAATTCTGTTATAAAGTATCCTAGTTGTAATAAGTGCATTTAAAAAGTATTCATAATAAAAAGAGAAATTCTATGTCTATTATTAGCATCAAACAAATGAAAAATGAAATATTGGAAAGATTACAGTAGCAGCAAAATCATAAAATAATTAAAAGTGAATTCATAAAATACTTTGGATACATCCATATGGAAAGCTGTTGAATATGGGTGAAAATTATAAAGGACATTAAAATAAAGAAATAGAGTATGTTAATTAGAAGGAAACCAACTTGTACATTCTACCCAACTTGTGGTCCATTTTCTTCAATTTGATCTGTAAAATTCCAGCAGTTTTTAAAGAAACTGATGACAAACCACAGGTAGAGAGCAGGGTGACACCTACAGGAGGGGTGATTGAGGGGTAGAGGGATGGAGCAAAAAGGAATGGCTCGTGGACATGGACAACAGTGTGGTGATTAAGGGGAATGGTGGGATATAAGAGGGATAAGTGGTCATTGAAAAATATGCAATGATAAGAAAATAATAAAAAAGAAAAAGAAAAAAACAAAATTGACAACAAATGCAAAGTACCCAGAATAACCAATACAATAATAATTTTAACAAGTCATACTATCTGATTTCAAAAAATATTTATATTTTTTTAGTAATCAACACAAAATAGCATTGTTATAATAATCCATAATCAATTGTTGGAACAGGTGAAAAAGTAAAAATAAAAATTGACACATTTTTATAATCAACTTCTTTTTTACAATTTGTTAAAAATATTAATGGAGAAAGGAAAACTCTCACAAATTGTGCTGAAACAAGTGGATATCTACATAGAAAAGAAATGAAAACCTTTAGTCATACCTCACATTATACCTAAAATTTTAGGTATAAAAATCAAATATAGACATAGACATATAATCTTTTAATGTAAAGCTTCTTGATAGAAGCAGCAAAAAACCTTCACAACTTTTAGGTAAATAAAAAACTCTTAAAAAGGCCAAAAAAAAACAACTAACAATCAAAGGACAAATGACATTTTATTTCATCAAATTTTGAAATACTCATAAAAGGCACCCTTCAAGAAATTACAAAACAAGTCATATGTAGGAGAATGTATTCTGTATGTTTTATGTCTCTCATTATCTCTCTCTGTGCTATATGTGTCATATGTATTTATTATATATAGAACTTGATAGAAAGTATTGTAGGTTATATATTATGACATATGTAATTAGAAAATGAATGGTGTTCATAATGCATAAAGAATTTACACAAGTAAATATTATAACATAAATACAATAAATATGAACAGGGAATGACATAGACACTTCAGAAAGAAGTCCTATGAATAACTAATGATCATACGTAAAGTTTCTCTGCACGTGTGCATCATCAAGGAAATGGAAATTAGGCCATCATGAGACATCCCTTCACACTCACTAAAATAACTAAACTTTTTAACAAACAAATAAATTCAAAAGTCTGGAGCTCTCATATATTTTGGTGGGGTATGTAAAGTTTTATTACTGTCTTAAAAATAAGTTTTTAACATTTTTTTAATAAACTAAGCAGAAACATAAGTCCTAGATACACTGTCAATGATATTACCCAAATTAAATATTAACATATGTCTTCCAAATGACTTTCTGGAGAATATCTATAATAATTATGCATAATTACCTAAATAAAACCTTATATAAATTAATACCAATTAATATGAACAATGTGGTAGCCATGCAATAAAATAAAAATAAATGAGCCACCAATACTTGTGAAATACAAATGAAAACAGAAATAACTATTTTAAAATATTTCAAGTTATTTTAAAACAATTATTACATAATTATATATTCTAGGAAATACATATCTGAGCTTTCATTCTCCAGGGGATATATTTTCCAGAACCTTTATCATTTGGGTCAATATTCCTTGGATGATCTCTAAAGCTTTAACAGTCCTCCTAAAGTCAACAGAGCATAGAGGAGGGGGCTGGGAAAGTCCTTGTGAAGGTGGAGCACAAACGGAGTGGCTTAGCACAGTGTTTGGTACGTAGCAGCAGGCCAGTAAACGTAGGTTTTGCTGATGGCGGTGGCTGTAAGGAGCTTTTCATCATTGCTGCATTGGCCTAGAGTGGGAAGGGATGGCAGTTGAAGAGAAGAATCTTGGCAGTGCAGAAGCAAGGTTGAATCACCAATTTTTCAGATCTAGCTATCAGTGGCTTCCTTTGGTTCAGGAATCTGCCTCAGCTTCTCCCCAGACAGCATCTGGGGCAATGATCTCCATGAAGTTTATCATTACTGATCACTCTGCACTCCTTCCTGGGCATTTGTCAACCAATTACTCCAATGAAAGTACTTGTAACAAATCCCACGGGCCCTGTGGGTTCATCACCTGGTAGGTGCAGTTCTTCTCAGAGATATTGCAGTTTGCTGGTCCAGTGACTTCATAATCTAAGCTGTGCTTTGAGGATCTGCAGTGGGAAAAGGAGCATAGCCTGTATTTTCCATGTTCTTCACCTTGCTCTTCCATTTCTCTCTTCCCCTCCTCCACCTCCTTGTTATGTTTCTTCCAGTTCCTTTACCATGTGAGATATTCTGTTATGTTTGTCTTCTCCCTTCTTCTCATCTTCTGTTCCGGGATGATAAATAAATACTGTAAATTACTCTGAGAACATTTCAACCCAAATTGAAAAAAGAAACTATCACTTCATTTTTCTGGACATCATGTTTCTAAGAATTAGATGTTATATTTTATTATCTTTTGTTTGGTAACCTTAAACTGTATATGTTAATTAGTTCTCAGCTCTTAAGTTTTATAATTAACCTTCATGAATCTCTGCAAAAGAAAATAGTTTTTGTTCTACTTTACAAGCCTTGAGTTTGAGAACCAAAGTCTAAAATTGTTCCACAAACTGGGATTTGGAAAATACTATTACATATATTTAGGCTGTCTTTGCTTATATAACATTTCAGAGGTTGGAGCCAAAAAAACAGCTGGAAAAGAAGCAAGAGATTTAGTGTCTTGTAAGTGTTCTCAGAAGTGATCTTCAGTCCATGCCATCACTGGATTCCTGTTACTCCAATTAATAATCTCTGGGAAAAGTCTGAAGTTCTGAACACTGATAATATTTATATCTTACTTTTCATTGTGAAATCTTAGTATTGTTAGCCTTGTAGATGGTCTTGGCATTACCAAAGCATTGTATCAGTAGACTAATGCTTTTCTGCATGAGCTTTCACTAACAGAAAAGGTAGAAAGAGTTTAAAGTCTCCATAGGTGATGCAAATACAATAATGTAATATTCCCATTCTCTTAGAAGGGATATAGAAAACATAGAAGCTGAACAAGATCTTAGATCCTTAAATAATGTTATGATCCTAAAGAGAGAGTACTGGAAAGAAACAGCATGAATGCTGCACGAAAGAGCAGCACAGACAGTGCTGATGCCCAGGGCTCTGAGGACCTTGGACAGCGCATGGTGGATTTCATCCTAAGACTTGGTAGATGCCATACTACAGCACGTGCACTTGGTCCTCCCCACAATGTCATTGTATGCTGTGAAAATGCCTCAGATCTTACTGACGGGGAGAAGAAAGGTATTGGCAGAAATTTTTTTTGTATAAATTTAAGGAAAAATGATAAGGTAATGCATTTTACTTGGATTTTGCTTTCTGTGTCCAGTAGGATCAAGAATACAAGGTAGAATTGAAGTTCACATATCAAATAATAGCTTAGGATTTTGTAAACCTGAATTTTTTGTCCTTCCAACTGTTTCCTTTTATACTATTGGTTTATTCCTTTGAGGATCCAGGACTCTCATGAATTCTGAGTTTCAGTTTCCTTTCCTGTAAAATGGGAAGAACAAAACCTGGTTCAATTTGGTCAAAAGAATATATTAAACAGATTAGGCAAGGTTTCAATTTGGTGATAAACAACATCTAAATTCCAGTGAACTGATATAAAAGAAAGTGCATCTCTTATTCTTACCATATGCTTTACATTGGTTGGCAAGCATATAAGGGTGAATGAGGGTTCTGTCATTTTTCGGGTTTCCCATATAAAGTGCATGTATAGAGATTTATCACACTTTTTACTAAGCCCCAGCCTGACATGGCACATGCTATTCTGTTTCCAGCCTGTGGATGGATTTGGTCAAATTGCTCAGATGGCTCTGATTTACTGTGAAGGGATGGGGCATGCAGCTTTGTGATCCTGGAAGGGGAAAGAGGTGGACATGAGGAGGACAAAGAATTTCTGTCACAAGAACTAGTGAGACAACACACAGATGAAGGTGTACGCTGTGCCTGTCACAAATACCCTCAGAAATGTGCAACCACTTTTTTAATTCAAAATTTTATAAATATCATTAATATCCTTAATTTCTTTTATGATATTATTTTAGGATTTGAAAGGCAGCATGGTGTAGGCACAACTCTAGATTTGAAGTTAGCTCTCATTCTAGTGATGGGCCTGAAACTACTTTTTTAACTCTAGAAGAGTTATTTAATATCTCTGTGTCATGTTTTCTAATTAATTTGATTTTATATAAACATTTTTCTACAAAATTTCTTTCAGTTTAAAATTATCTGAAAGTTATCTTTGACTATGTATCTTTATAGAGTAACTAGACCTAACCATTTGGTAACTGAAAGTTTAGCAAGTAAATTTGGCTTTTTAATTTATCATCTGTGGATATCATCACACTTAAACTGTTTAAATCTTGGCAAAAATGTATTAAGAAAGTAGTAAAATATTATTCAGTAGGTATGAACAATGACATCTGGGAGAGAATGACAGGTTCTTAAAGTAGTCATCATTAGCTGCAAGGCACACACCAGACATTAATCATTTAAAAGAGATGTTGTTATCCCAGAGATTTAAAGTGGTCTTTCAGGCAAACAGATAAGATAGGTTATTCTTCATCTTGGTTTAAATCTTTTTCCCTTCTAATTTAAACCCCAGATTCAGTGGACCGTGTTTACTCTTAGGCAAGGAACGCCATTCAGAGCACAATCAGATAAAAGAGAGGCCATCTTTCTTCATGAAGAGTTTCTGGGATAAACCATTGTCCAGTAGAAGGCAAGATAAAGTCAAGATCCCTTTGATTTGAGGAGATTCGGCCCTAATTACAGGTTTGGAGAGACTGTTTTGTATTTCAAGTGTTTACAGTAGACAAACTTGGGTAGATCCTTGAATCATAGATAGAAAACAAGTGATAGTGGAATGAGAAAATCCATACTTAATATTAATTATGCTATTTTTATGTTTGATATCCAGTGAGTATTTCAAGTCTCTTGATCTGTTTCTACATTAGGTAAAACGGCTTAATAAAATTTAACATTGAAGATATTAGAATGCAAATACTATATAAAGTATAAACCACAACGTGAATTAAGAATTCGATTTTTCTCTTTGCATTATTTAGGGCACAGGTGGCAAATACACAGCCAATGCTTAACTGTTAAGGACTAGTTACACTTATACAGTCCTAAAATTACACTCAGCCTTTTGAAGGCAACTGCGAGGCTGATATGGCCCCTGGTAAAAATGAATTTGACACCTCTGATTTAGGGTCTGATATAAAATATATAATCAGCGCATGGTATCTGAATGAATGCACACGTAAGATATGATGGTTAATGCTTTTGGAAACAATCCATGAAGTTGAGGGTAACTTGATAGTCAGGACTAATCTGATTTCAAGTCCTGGGTATGGCAAACTTGCCTCCTTATACCAGCAGCTTGTTTCTATTCAAACTTACCAGAGATAATTGTGTTTGGGCTCAATGATGCTTTCAGTAAAATTTCTAGATGATGTTTAAAGATATTAATTGTATTTTTAAATTGATAAGGTTATCGCAAATCCATGCACTTTACCCTTCTACAGAATGTGTTAAAATGAGCACTTACACTGATATTTCTATGATGTCCCTCAAGTGACAGGTAAATGCAGACTATATTCTGCTTATTCAGGAATTAAAAATACATTTCAATTATTTGGTAGCTTGTATTAGAGTGGAAAAAAGGATGAATGATAAAGTAAAAACTGATAGGAATGTGAAAGAAAAATGTTACCATGTAAGTAAGATTATTTCCTAATTTTTCATTCCTGCTTCCCTAGTGACTTGATTAATGTCAGGCACAGAGAAGCAGCTCAATAAAATTTGTTGATTAAATAAATAAAGGATGAGGATAGTAATTAGTTAAGAAAGTGTAGGAGAAACATGGAATGTGAGGAGGAAGAAAATGATGAAGAAAAGAGGTAGGAAATGCAAAATAAAATGAAGCAACCAGTGGGGTATTGGAAGAAATGTCAGGTGTGGAGAAACACAGACATTTTCTCTGAAGCCTGGATGGGCAAAAAGGAAAGTTAGTGGAACCAAAGCAATATGATTTTGGTCTCACTACATCATCTAAGACCTTCTAAGGATAGATTGGGCTACCTCAGGAAGTGGAATGTTTTCAGTCACCAGATGTGTGTGATTATAATATTAGGAGTGTGTTGTAAAAGAAATTCAAGGTCTAGATCAATGCTCATGAATTTGAGGGTAATTTGAGAGTCAGGGGTTCCTCTGAATTTAGATCCCCTGTATAGAAAATGAATAAAGATATATTAACACTTATCTCCAGCATCTCTCTCTGGTAGACAAAAATCCCTCTGGAGAAGATGTGGAAAAAGGGGAGCACTTTTGCACTGTTGGTGGGAATGCAGACTGGTGCAGCCACT
This sequence comes from Tonatia bakeri, assembly GCA_004024845.1. Classification (NCBI taxonomy): domain Eukaryota; kingdom Metazoa; phylum Chordata; class Mammalia; order Chiroptera; family Phyllostomidae; genus Tonatia; species Tonatia bakeri. The sequence continues at coordinate 48,441 of PVIA01006755.1, forward strand.
GTGGAAAGCAGTGTGGAGATACTTCAAGATAATAACAATGAATCTACCTTTTGACCCAGTGATTCCACTTCTGGGAATATATCTGAAGGAACCCACAACACTAATTTGAAAGAACATAAACACCTCTATGTCCATCGCAGTGTTATTTACAATCATCAAGATATGGAAGCAGCCCAAATGTCCGTCAGTAGATGAATCAATACAACTATGGGACACTTACACAGTGGAATACTACTCAGCCACAAAAAAGAAGAAAATTTTATCCTTCTGTGACAGTATGGATGGACCTGGAGAACATTATGCTAAGTGAAATAAGCTAGCCAGGGAAAAATGAATACCATAGGATTTAATTCATATGTGGAATCTAATGACTCAGTTCGACAAACTGACAAACTGAACTAACAAGTGAAATCTAGACAGACTCATGCATAGAGAGCAGGATGACTGCTTAGTGGGGAGGTTAGGGCCACAGGGATTGAGTGAAATGGAAAAAGGGCTTGTGGACATGGACAGCAGGGTGGTGATTGCAGGGGTTGGGGTTATCAGGGTACTGAATGGTAATGGAAAAGTACAATAAAACTAAAATAAAAAGCAAATTATAAAGAAAAAACTACTAGCATTTTGTATGATGAAATTCAATGATTCAGTGAGAATGGAAGATTTGTAGTGTGTTGTGAAAGAATCAGAGTTAGATGAAGGACAGGTTTAGTTACAATTTCCTTTTTCACTTATCTTTCAGGAAGAAGATGGAGATAAAAGAAAGAAAAAGAAGGACAGGTGTTTATCTAAGTTATCCACAATAGAATTTGCCCTCCTCTGCACTGTTTGAACCAAACTGAGCCATTTGGAATAAAACATCAAGCAGAACTTTCTCATTAATATTTTATTGTATTTAAGTCCTCAAATATTACAACATCCTCCCTGTTATCTTGTAAACTGCATTAGTTATTTCTAAATGACACATTTTTATATTTGGAATAACATTAAATTATAAAAATATTCATTTGTAATGAAGGGTCATACATGTTGGTTGTTTAATTCAAGAATCTAAATATTCAGCCTGAAAGCATTCTTATGCAGTTTTATCACTTTCAAAGATGAAAAACATGAAATAGTAATCAAACTTTCACTATCTTCTTTTATTACAGTTTTAAAAATATAACCACACTTTTTCTGCCATAGTGTAAAGGAAGTTTATTAATAAGAGCAATCTGCTTCAATTATAAATCAAGAGACAAATATCATGCTTCACTGCAATGCTCAATACAATTTTAGATTTAAGGAAGAAACATAGATTAGAATTAATTAGCATGCAAAGCATAGATAACACACTGATGGTAGTTTTTGGCTAGAAAATAATTTTGAATATCAATAAAAAATAAATAATATACCCATATCAACTACCCAGCTTCAAAATAAAATACCTTTAAGTATATACAAAGAGGCTACACCACGAAATATTACAAATTAAGATTGTCTGAAATTAAGAGAATTTTTATACCTAAATAGCAGTGTAATGGAGAAAAAACAAATAAAATGACAAATTCAAAGAATTTCCCAGCATCAATGATGTGTGTGTGTGTGTGTGTGCGTGCGCACGTGTATTTGCTTCTGTACTATCCAGGCCCTGGCACAGAAACCCAGTGTCTCTATATCTCTATTAGGTAGAAAATTTTGAAAAAAATTAACAGGGACAGAGTATACTAGTATATTTAGGTAACATGACCTTCAATTTTATGCTGAATCTGTATATCTGCATGATTTAGTCACCTGGTCTTGTCTAAAATAGTTATAAAGGTTACCTCTTCTTTCTGCCTTCATCATTCCTGACTTTTAACCTGTGTGTTTAAAAGTGTTAAACACACACATATTTTGCTTTTAGAAGCATGAGGATATGCTCCGTACTTTTTTACACCATATCTATCCTATCCTATTCTCTATCCTATTCAAAGACCACAAAAGCTATGTGCCACAGTCAGGAAGCAGATGCCAGTGATGAGCAGTTACTGACCATAAAAGCGGTTTCGAAGTGGGAGAAGAGTTAGCAAGAACCCTGGCTGCAGTGGATTCTGGAAATGGAAGCTCTCCATATTATGTGCTTAATAAATGTCATACATTCAGGAAACTGAGTATGAGAGGAGCTGGAAATCTAGTAGTTTGACTTTTAGGTTTGATGGATGCCCGCTAAACAAAAAAGAGACAGATAATGTTTTCTGAAAAATAATTTTTCTTTAGGTTTTTAAAGGGATTTTATTCAATACCCAAGTAAAACCATAGCAGAACCATAGCTAATCCATATGCTCTTTCTTTTCACTTGAGGATTAGCACAAAAACAATCAATATTGAACCTAAGAGGATAAATGTTTCAGCAGAAGAGGGAACGATCATAGCTCAGGCAACCCTGAAGAGGATGATTAGAGAAAATGCAGAGGCCAAGAGCTAATGAAAGTGCATACTTTAGTAACAATGTGTGTTTAGCTGTCTGAGGTGGATGCTGTCATATATATTGATAATTTAAAGATAAATGTTTTAACATGTGCTCACATAATTAATATTTTATATTCACTAATAATGGTCCTATTTATCTAGGTTAAAATCAGCTTTTTCATTCATATATATTAATACCAAATAAGGTATTTTTCTTTCTTTTTATCTATTTCTATGTCTTCTTTCTTTATGCATATTATATTTGGTGGCTTTAATTTTTTTATTATTTATCTTTTTCTTTATTTGAGTTTATTTTCTATTTTTCTTTATCATTTATCTGTGAATATCTTAGGTTATTTTGTGTTTATTTCCTCAGGTACCCAGAATTAATTATTTAGTTTATTTTTAATGATTTATTCTTTAATATTTGAAGCAGGTACAGCACCAACTTTTGGAGGGAAGTACATATATACTGTATTTCAATAATCAATGATACATGGTCATAAGTACAATGTAAATATAGTCAATCAACCCTAGAGTTGTTTAAGATTTAATGCCCTTTAATTTCTCTTTTTACTGTTATTAATTTATTTAAAAATTACTAATATTTTTGCAATGCCATCACAATTTTATAAACATTTTATAATTCCTTTGATCTTTTTATTTGACTTCATGCTCATTTTGCACTAGGTGCTTTATTTTTTATTTATGTTTACTGTTGTTCAATTACAGTTGTCCCTATTTTCCCCCCATTACTTTCCCCTTCCCTACCCCCCTCTCATATTCAACCCTCCCCCACCCTTCCCAGTTGTCTTTGTCCTTGGGTCCTTCATAAATGTTCTTTTACTTGACCCTTCTCCTTCTTTTTCCATTATCCCCCTTCCTCCTCCCCTGTGGTTACTGTCCATTTGTTCTTTATTTCCTTGTCTCTGGGTCTGTTTTGCTCACCTGGGATTGAAATACAAGGAACTCCTGACATAAGCCCAACTTTGAACACACTACTTTTTACAGGGCATTTGATTATAGTTGGTTTGGTGTAAGAGGCAGATGGAAAGACAATGTGAATGGGAAAAAGAAAAAAAGCCAGCAGAAGAAACTTCTATTTGGACAGACAAAAAATGGTTCAGGTGAACCACCAAAATAGCCAAGATGAGAGAAGGGTGAGAAATGAACCCAATATCCAGCAACGATTTTTCCTTTTAATATTTACTGATTAACCTTCACCACTCTTGAGGATAATAAGCCATGCTAAATACACCTGGAAAGGAGAGAAGGCATATTGATAGTCCCACAATCCCAGGAAGTAAAAAATATATCTGTATGACAGCCACAGCAAGAAACACAGCAGTCTCTGAAATAGGATCCCTCCTGGCCTCTACCGTAGGAATGTAGCAACGTGCATGTGTCAGAAATGGAGTGAGCCTTAGAGAGCTGCAAATTAGACTGAAGTCAGCATAATGTCTAACTGATTTTAAGTGAAACCTCACCGCTTAACCTGTGAGGGATAGAATAAAAACTCTATTTTTATGCAAAAATATCTGACACACATGAATACATGTATAATACATTCAGAAACAGAACCCAGAGGAAAAATTTACACCCAATACACTCAATAGAAGAAAAACTATACATAATCCAGATTTTAACACTATCATCTTCAGCTTTTATAGTACTTTATTTCATATGTACAGCTGCTCTATGAACACGATAGAAAATTTAACCAGAGACTTGAGTCAATAAAAAGAGTCAAAATTTTGGAACTGAAAATTATAGTAACCAAAATTATTCCCAAAGTATTTAGGTTTAATAGCAGATTGAGAAGAAATAGTGAGAATATTAGAGATGATTGGTCAGTTTAAAATAACCAGACTGATGTAAGGAGATCAAAATACTCTAAAATTAAGAAAATGGAATAAGAACATGTAGAATACAGTGAAAAATTCTAACAAATAAAATGAACTGAAGAAATTATATGTAATTGAGAAGCAGCACTAATTGAGGTTATAACAACTAGTGAACTTAGATGAAAGATATCAAGCTATATATAAATATAAAATTAAACTGAAAAATATTAAAATGACACCAGACACATAATAGATAAACTACTGGAAATGAAATATTCAGACAAGGTAGAAAAAAATACATATTATCTTTAAACAATTAAAAAACATGAAGCTGACCTCAGAAAAGAATTGATAGGGTTCAGCAAAAAAACAAAAAATTAAACACATGATGACATTCCTTTTTTTTATACAATTTTATTTTCTCTTTTTAAGATTTTTTTTTAGATTGTATTTTTTTATTTTTAGAGAGAGAAGAGAGGGAGAAAGAGAGAGAGAGAAAAACATCAATGTGTGGTTGTTGGGGGCTGTGGCCTGCAATCCAGGCATGTGCCCTGACTGGGAATTGAACCTGCGATGCTTTGGTTCTCAGCCCGCGCTCAATCCCTTGAGCTACGCCAGACAGGGACATTCTTTAAGTTGTGGCAGAAAATAAATGCCACTAGATATCCACATACAGTGAAAATATTAATGGAACATTAAAGTAGGATAGAGACAATGATAGACCATGCTTCCTACCTCCTACCAAATTATATAGTTTACTATATAATACCAGCATACTTGCACTAAAAAAATTACAAATGAATTTCTTCAGAAATAAAAAACTTTGTCCCAAAAGTAGGGAAAAGCAAGCAAGAATGAAGAGAAATGAACAGAAACATAGATGAATAAGTGAAATCAATAAAAATGGCACAAAATAACAAAAATTGTAATCTCATACGCTCTGAATTATATATATAATTAAAATGCCCAACAGCAATAGCACCAAAGGCAGAAAGAGATAGGCTTAAAATATTCTAATATCTTGTCATAGTCTTCTAATAGACTGAAATATTAATTTATATTAAACTCTAATAACTCAATAATGTTTGTTCTAAAGTATAAAATGAACATATTTAAATGAGAAAAAAGATAAGAAAAATTGAAAAACAAAAATACTAGGTAAAAAGACAACAAATAGAAAAATGCTTTATAAAACAAGTGATAAGGCTAACAATAAATGACATGATGGTAGATAAAAATGAACTATACCCACATCTTTATTTATTATAAATTATATATGCCCTGGCTGGTGTAGCTCAGTGGATTGAGTGCGGGCTGTGAACCAAAGCATCGTAAGTTCGATTCCTAGTCAGGGCACATGCCTGGTTTGCAGGCCATGGCCCCCAGCAACTGCACATTGATGTTTCTCTCTCTCTCTCTTTCTCCTTCTCTTCCCTCTCTAAAAATAAAATAAATAAAATCTTTAAAAAAATTATATAAATACTAAAATTTAAAATAATCAAACTTAAAAACTAAATTGTACTCCATTCTTATAAAAACACATTAAATGACAGGGATGGAATGTTTGAATATAAAAAAGTAAAAATGATGTTATGTCAACACAAAAGATACCATCTATATTTATGCTAATATTGGATAAGTATATTTTAAAACAAAGGCATTTCTACAGATAAATAGATATATTATATAATGATCAAAGGTTCACTCTACCAGGAATTCTAACTTGTAACCTATATAAACCTAATGCCATAGCCTCAATATGTGAAATGCAAAATGTGATCAATTTATAAATGGAGAAATACACAACTTCACAATTTCAGTAGGTTACTATAAAAACTCTTATGTGATGATTTATAGAACAAGCAAAACAAAAAAAAAAACCCAAAATTTATATAAAATTTATAAAAAAATATATGAAATCAAAAGTTATAAAGATATAATCAAACTTAACAAAAAGATTAAGAAAATAAATATATTGACAAATGTGGATTACAGAATCCAAGAATTTCTGGATATTTCAGTTTTAGAAGTGCACATAGAATATAAATCAAAATTGATCATAGGCTGCATTACACAGAAAATCTAAAGATTGGAAAAAATAATTAATGTAGAGGTCATATTCTCTTATCATGATAAAATTTAACAATTCAAAAATATTAAAAAAAAATAAGTAGTAACCAGTATACTCCTAACTTTTTAGAAATTGGTATTTTAGTATTCAAAAGGCATGAAATAGTAAACAGTATTTTTAAATTAATGGCAATAAAAGTATGACAGGTCAAATTTCTAGGTTACAGTTAACGGCATGTTTCAGGAAAGTATTAACCTCAAAATCATTTATATAAAAGGATATTTCAAAAACATATCAGAAATACAGTAGCCCTTCTTAAAAAACAAAACAAAACACAATACTATAAGCAAAAGAGCAATAAAATGAAATACAATATAATGGAATTACTTGAAGTAATATATACTGTTAAGGAAAAAAGCTTACCACAAACTATATATTTAATATAAGCTAATTAACACTTTTAATAAATAATAAAATATTAAAGAAATATTTTATTTCTGAAGATACTAAAAGCTATATTATTTGAAGATACCACTATTATATATGTAACAAATCTAAAAGTATCTATAGCCAAATTATTAGAACCACAAAAAGTAATTTTATCCGTCTTCCTAGTTCAAAAGAAAATATACAAAAATCAACTTTATTATACTAGCAACAGACATCAGAAAATGTAATAAAAGCAGTATTTAAATATAAGCAAATACTTAAATATCTATGAATAAATATACAAAAGTATTTTTAACAAAATAGAAATATTATAAAGGAAAAGTAACAAAAGAGAAGAATACAATATGCTTTTAGCATGGAATTTTTAATTTTGCAACAGTTTCTATTTTCTAACAATTTTATCTATGAATTCAATTTAATCACAATTAAAATCTCATCAGACTCTGTGTGTGGAATTTGACAAACTGATTTCAAAATATTATGGAAGTAAAAGGCCAAAAATAACCAATGTAATCTTGAGAGGGAAGAATACTTTGGGAGGAATTATCTTTTCAGGGTCAAGCATTTTTATATCATAGAGCTTTAGAAATTAAGGCAGTGTGACTTTGCAACAAGGATGATAGAAATGTACCAACACAACCAAAGGTAAATCCAGAAAGAGCACTACTACACACCCAACTGGTTTATGACAAAGTTGGCACTCTTTTGTAGTTGGGGAAAAAGAAGAAAAAAAACCTTTTAAATTAATGATGTTGGTTTATCAGATCTGTTAGGAAAGTAAATGAATTTTGAGTCCCATCTATAACCTCATGTAAAAGTTAACATGAGGTGGATTATTAAAAGGCCTAGGAAAACCAAAAGAAAAAATAAGGGATAGTAGTTTAAAATAATACTTCTTGACCATGTGTTAGGTAGGATGTTCTTAAAAATAGCCTGCTCATCATGATTTAGAAGATGAATTGTATTTTTCATAAAATGAGAATGTCTGTTTATTGAAAGACAACTTTCAGAGAGTAAAACAGCAAGGCACAGATAAGATATTTGCAAAGGTTATAGGGGACAAAGGATTTATAGCATCAAGATATAACGGAATAAAACTTTTGGATATTAACCTCTAACTAGATAAGTTATTTGAAAATGTCTTTTCCCACTCAGTATATTGTCTCTTTCCTTTGTTGGTGGTTTTATTGCTGTGCAAAAGGTTTTTAGCTGTTATAGTTCCATTTGTTCATTTGTGCATTGTTACCTTTGCCCGCGAAGAGATACCCAAAAAATATTGCTTGGACTGATGTCAAAGAGTTTGCTGCCTATGTTTTTTCTAGGAGGGTTATAGTTGGAACTTATGTGACTCAACATCAAAAAACTAAACAATCCAATTAAAAATTAGGCAGAGGAAGATCTCTGACTTTGGGTGGTAAACACACAATATGTAGATGACATATCACAGAACTATACATTTGAAGTCTATATAATTTTATTAACCAGTGTCAGGCCAATAAATTTAATTTAAAAAATGCACACAGGACCTGAATAGACATTTCTCCAGAGACAACATTAGGATGGCCAATGGACATATGAAAAGATACACAACATCACTAAGTATTAGGGAAATGCAAATCAAAACTGCAATGAAATGTTACCTCACACTTGTCAGAATGACTATTATCAAATGTCAACAAATAAGCATTGGTAAAGATGTGCAGAAGTGGGCAAACTTGTGGACTGTTGGTGGGAATATAAACTGTGCAGCCACATGGAATAAAATATGAAGTTTCCTAAAAAAATTAAAAATAGAACTACCATATGATCCAGCAGTTCCACATTTGGGCATTTATTCAAAAAAAATAAAAAAACTAATTTGGAGCCCTGCCTGGTGTAGCTCAGTGGATTGAGTGCAGGTCTGCGGGCCAGGGGGAGTTGCTGGTTTGTTTCCCAGTCAGGGCACCTGCCTGGGTTGCAGCCCCTGTGCCCAGTATGGGGTGCATGGGAGGCAGCCACACACTGATGTTTCTCTCCTTCACTTCCCCTCTGTCTAAAAATAAATAAATAAAATCTTTAAAAAAACACTAATTTGGAAATATATCTGCATTATTTAAAATAGCTAAGAAAAGGTGAAGGGAGATAAGAGGTACAGACTTCAAGTCTAAAATAAATTAGTTATGGTGATGTAAGGCATACAGAATATAGTCAATAATAATGAAATAATAGTATGGAGGCCAATACTTACTAGACCTATCATGGTATGATCACAATGTAAGGTATAAGGATGTAGAAGCACTATGTTTTACACTTGAAATTAATATAATATTGTATATCAATTATTTTAATGAAAAAATGTAACAGCTCTAAGATAAATTGTTCATTATGCATCTTTGTATGTACTTTTTCCCTTAGTCTTTTGTTAAAATTTCAGATAATAAAGCTATTTGAATACCGGAAAAGAGAATAAAGTCCCCACAAACTTTAAAAAATAACTAAAATTAATTTAAATTTTGTAGATGATCAAACAACACACACCAACAAATGGACAGAATTCTTGAACAGACACTTCCAAAAAGGCATTTAGAACAATATTTCAAATGTGCTAAATGTCATTAATCAGTGGGGAAATAAAAATTATGAACACAATCATGGGCCACTGCTCCCTCACCCCCCAGAATGGTTAAAATTCAAAACTGTTATTACAAGCATTGTTAAGAATTTTATCCAAGCAATGAAGCATTTTCTTAAAAAATATTCATGCATATCCTAAAACCAAGTGAAATAAATCCTAGGTTGTAATCAATAGAATTGCATACATATGCACATTATAGTTACTTGTGATATATTTATAGAACTACTATTAATAACCTAAATGTATATGTTTACTCAACAAGAATAGAATATGTAAATCGTGCATGCAAAAACATGGATTAATCATGCAAATTAGTGCCGTGAAAAAGCAACCAAACACAGAATAATGTATATTAAATCATTCCACAATTGTAAAATGCACACATAGACAAAATTAATGTGATGTGTTGGATATCTGAATGATGGTAAACTTTGCTGGAAATGGTGACTGAGATAAGGTCAAATGGACAGCTTCGGTTATTCTATTCTGGTCTATTTTGTGACCTAAATAATACTTGCACAGGTCTGTTTAACAAGTAGTACATTTGAGACTAGAAAACATTTTGTATGTAAGTCATTTATCTTTCACAAAATGATTACTTAAAAAATCATTCAGAATTATTTTCCATTTAATTCTATCAATTTTTTTCTGAGTAGAAATATTTTTTCTCCAAATTTAATATTTCAACACATATATTTGAATAGTTTATATTTAAAAAATAAAAGCTTTGGGGGGACAAGGACAGTAATATTATTATTATTTAATTAAATAGAGATATCTGTGTACTCATGGTTTCTTTAACAACACAGGTTATTTTAGAAAGTTTATTCTTAAAATATAAGCACCAAAAGATGTACTACTTCAACCATGAGCATGACATAAAACATATTGAAAAAATAATTAGTTTCTCTGTTACAAATTCTGCTCTAGCAAGGTGATATAAAATCACCATAAGTATTGAATACAAATGAACATAATGAATATTCAAATTGGATAATGAGGACACACAGTAGGTGCTGCTTTGAGGTGCTGCCAATGACACTGGAGGTTGGGGTGGAGGGCTCCAATGGCCCAGCTGCTAGTCCTTCTCTACTCTTTCACCAGGGAAATGTCCCCTTAGCTAAACAACTTCCCTTATCAATGAGACCAAGCAGGCACAATTTTTGTTCTCTCTCAATAGTAGGGTCAGTAACTTGACAGCACATGAAATTATTCAAACAAACCAATCACATCCTCCCATGGTAACCAAGGGTACCACACCTTGATGCTAAAAGTCTGCCTTCCTCAGTCCCTGAGTATTCCCGCTGTTTCCAAGTGTAGCACTCATGTGAACATGCATGGCATGCTCTGTCCTCCTCCTCAGACCTGTGTACATATGTAAGTAATAAATTGTGATTTCATCTGTCCAGTGTTGGGTGCTGGGTGACTGGCCCTTAGTGAGAGACTTTCTCCCCCATGAATAAAGTAAGTAGAAGGTGATTAAAACACTTCTATCAGGATTTTCATGCTGAAATCAAACATCGATTTGCCCAATTTATAGTTTGATGGAATCATTGGTAAGAAGAGTAAGTTCTAATTTTGTCTGTATAACTAGCATGTTATGTTATCTTACACTCATTTCTCTTTTCTTCCTCTCTTTTCCTCAGCTGACCCATAATAACAAAGAAAAATTAACCTTTTTATGAATCTTATACTTTGAAAAATGTTGGCACATACATAATTTTACATATTTTTACAAGAACTATTTTAAGTAGCTTTTCTTATCCTCATTTTTTTTGTCACCCAGAAAGTACATGGTAATATCAGATCTTAAACCTATGTCTCTGGACTCCAGGTTTAGTAAACTTTTCAACTCTATCCTAGCTGCCACTGTTGGGGATGTCTGTCAAGGAACAGGTTGTAGTTATGTGTTGTCTTCTTTAAAATATTATTCTTGGTGTGGCCTATATAAAGCATTTTGGCTTCAAGAAGTGGGGTTAAATAGCCAGCCCATGAAGTAACTCTATGATGGTCTCTCTTTTCCTCAAGACCCTTGGGCAATGAGATTTTACTTTTTGTCTAACTTTGGGACTACCTTGTAATATTTTGTCAGATAGTGTCTTAGTGGTTTTGACTTATGGAATTGGACACACTAATAGTTGATGGTGATTATAAATATAAAGGGTAGGATTTAAATAGACAAGGGTTTAAAATTATTTGATGACCCATATAATCTAAGATTCCAACAGTGTTAAAGGATTTTTTGTCTGACCATAATATTTTACAGTCGCCATGAAAACTCATAAAGGATAGTATTTTTCTACAGTTTAATATGATTAGACTGGGTCATTTTCAGGGCACATGTATAATTCTTTTGAGAACTATGGATTCAAGAGGGTAATTTTTCTTTTAAAAGAAAAAAGTTACTTTTATAATTTTAGCTACATTTATATCTTTTACAGAGTCAATTTGTAAAATACAGAGAGAGAGAGAGAAAGAGACCAATAGCTCCCACAGAGCAGAGGGAGAAAGTAATGCAGTTTTTTAATCAAAAAATTTATTGAACTTCGTTAACATAGGTTCGCATTCTATGGCAAAGATGTCTTTCAGCTTGCACTGTGCTTGAGAACTGTGCTTGATAACATTTGAACTTATTAAAACTTTCTACACAATGCTTTTGATCAGTTTTTTTTAGAAATGAATTAATTTTGCCCTTTTCAATAAATCTCTTCATTCTTTGCTTGCAGATGGGTAAGTTTTCTCTGACCCTGTTCTTCCCAAATGTGTGAGATATAATCTTGTTTTTCCATATTAGCATTGGCAACAAAAAAGTATAGCAGACTTTCACCACAGCTCTCAATGTTACTTCCCATAATTTGACTGATTGGAAAATATATTTCCTTCTCTATTTTGGAATGTATTTCACTGGTCTGTAATACTTTCTCTTCCACAATACACTTTCTCTTCCAAAAAGTAGAATAAAAAATTTATAGAAAACAAAATAAGCTCTTATACCCACAATGGCAAAATAATCATGTTTTCAGGTGGCATTTTCACACATGAAATTTAGCAGTAAATGTATTTGAAAGAAGCATTCACGTAGAAGGAAATGGAAAAAGATTTCTTAGAACAAAGATATAGAATTTAATAGAATTACTAGTTTCAAAAAAACTGTTGCAACATGAATTCTTGATTTTCATTTTAATAGTAGAGACAATTATTCACTTAAAATATATATTTAATTCTTTTTGTGTGCTAAGTCATGTTATTGGTACCAAAGTATGTAACATTGAATATAACACACACACAAAATTTTCCTTCATCGAAACTAAAAACTAATAAATAACTTAACCATAAATAAGAGTAAGAAGAGATAGTGGGCTGGGTTAAGTTTAAACCTCTTCACCAAGAAGATGAAACTTATTGGGAACTGCCCTGCCTGGTATCAGAAGCTGTAACCCCTGCCAAAGGTAAGGCTGAGGGAATGACATTGGAGCCATAAGCCAGCAAGGATACAAGCTTATCTCCCTGGCAGGAGCACCTCTTCTGCTCCTTTTACTTCAACCATAACTGGCCCCCAATGCTTGGTCCATTACCCAATGACAGGTAAGATTCCCCAAGGGGGGAATGATTTAAGACACAAGCATGTGGAAGGCGCCCAAGGTAGGACTTTGGGAACTACAGCAAAAGGGAGTGATGAACACTCGCCCCTCAGCTTTGACTGAGTCCTCACTGTCTGTGAGAAAATCTCCTAATATCTTGGCTGCCTTACTTCCCTTGCTCGACCTAAGCCTGAAACAATGAGAGAGGGTGGTGCAGCCCTGTGCTGGAAAGGGCGGATTCCCCAGGTGATAATCAGACCTAAGAAAGAATATGTAAAATCCTGTGAAACCTGCTTTGTTTAGAATGCTCTCGATTGAATGATAAGGGTTCAAGGAAGAGGTAACTTTGTTCCTTAAAGTTTTTACAGTTCTTTAGCTATCTGACCCTGATCATAATAGGCCCTCAGAGTTCCTTGTTATTTGATCCTTACTTCCAGGCAATGAGTAATGAGTTTTACCTGAATTCCTGTGTAAACGAACCCAATAAAAGCCATTGAGGAAAAGGCTTTTGGTCCTTCTCCTTCAGAGATTGGCCACCTTTCCTCCCCAAGCAGATCATGTCTTGGTAGACTTATTCGCATCCATGGGGGCCAGGGCGGGGGGCCCTGCGGACAAGCCCCCTCACAGTTTTACATAATTTCCAACCTTTCATTTTTATTGTTGTATAATATTGATTCTTACTCAAGGTGATTTAGCTCCCAGATGACGTTTAGCAATGTCCAGAGACATTTTTGATTGTCACAGCTGGGGGAGTGTTGTATGGGCCTCTGGTGTATTATGGGCAGTGATGTTGCTAAACATCTTACCATGTATACTGCATCTTCACAAAACAAATAGTCACCTCAGCTAATAATCTAGTAACTAGATGGAGAAACCCTGCTGCATACTGTTCCCATGAGTGAATTTACCTCAGTTTATTGATCCACTTTCCACTGACAAGCATGAGTCGTTTCTAGATTGGGGCTCTGTATTTTGAATGAAACTGCTGGGATATTTTATCATGTGTGTTTGGTGAACATATGAATGTGCTTCTATTGGATCTATGTTTAGGAGAAGAATTGAGTGGTTATTTTAAAATATAACTTCAAAATTAAGTCATTTTGAAATTAGATTTTTGTATAGTTTACAGTAGTAACATACTGATAAAAGCTACAAACTTTCCCTGTACTCCCACTCTCCTTTTTTTTCTCCTTTAATTACACATATTATATATTTGGTACTTTATAGTATGTTTCCAGATTTATTGAAGCAAAATTGACAAATTAAAATTGTATATATTTAAGGTGTTCAATATGACATTTTGACACACATATGCATTGTAAAGTAATTATCATAATAAAGCTAATTAATCTATTATTACTTAACATAGGTACTTTTCCATGATACTATGTTTTCATTTCTATTTATTTTATGTACCAATAACAATAGTATAATGTCAAGAACATATGTGATAACTATAAGAATAGCTTTTAAAAAACTTATTTACACAGATATATTGCTTACATTCATTGTTGTTACCGTTTATATTGTTATTGTTGCTGCTGAATGTGAAGATGGTAAGAACATGATAGAAGATGAAATCTTTTTATTGTATAATTTATAGCAGACACATGCTGTAAAACACTCAAGATGAATTCTCCTAGCATATTTCTAGTATATAATGCAGTATTACTAACTATAATTACCATGCTGTTCATTAGATCTCCAGAACTTATTTATCCTGCATAACTGAAACTTTGTACTCTTCGATGCACCCTATAGTTCACTATTTCTGCCCTCCATCCCTAGCAAACGCCTTTCTACTTGTTGCTTTTATGACTCCAACTATTTTAGATTTCCCATGCAAGTGAAATCATGCAAATTTGTTTTTTGTATCCAGACTATTTCACTTAGCATAATGCACTCCAGATTCATCTATGTTTTCATGAATGACAATTTTTTTCTATTTTAGGATATGTGTGTGCGTGCACACACGCACACACACACACACACACACACATTTCCTTTATTTATTCATCCATTGAACATCAAATTCATGTAGGATGTTATTATATCTTGGATATTGTGAATAATACTACAACATACCTGGGCATGAAGACATGTTTTTGAGATTCTAATGTCAATATCTTTGGATTTATACTAACAGAGATGGCTGTATGGTATAGTAGTTATATTTTTAATATTTTGAGGAATCTTTATATTGATTTTCATAATGGCTATAACAATTTACATTCCTACTAACTGTTTACAAGGGATCCTTTTCTCCATATCCTTGTCAACACTTGTTATCTTGTTTTTATAATAGTCATTCTAAAAGATGTAAGGCAATATCTCATTGATGTCTTGTAATATACTTTTTCTTCCTATTATATTTATATTGGGCTGAGAATAAAACTTCAAGAGTGAATTTATCACACTATCGGTTTAGACCAATTATTGTTGTACCTGAAAAACACACACTAATAAAGAAAATGAAGCAAAACAGAAAATGATCTCTCAGGAGAAGTTGAAGAAAATTTATAGCCATAAGAAAATAATGTTAATTCATTAACTACCTTGCCAATTCTTTTTTTCTTTCTGTGAGATAGCAAATAAGAAAAAAAAAAAAAACCCATATAGCAGTAACTTAAAGTAAAATTCAATTTCTGTGAGTTATTTCTTCAAAACCTACTGGGGAAGCACAGAGAGTTCTAGGTATTTGTTATTTAGATTTTTACTGTGCAAAGACACCTAATAGAACCCATGTCTCTATGGTCAATTATTATTTGACAAAGGGGGGAAGAAGCATAAAATAGAGAAAAAAATAGCCACTTCAACAAATGGTGCTTGGAGATCTGGAATGTTGCATGCAAAACAATGAAACTAGACCACCAAATTATACCATATACCAGAATAAACTCAAAACGGATAAAAAAAAACTTAAACAAACTGTGGTATCATAAAGTCCTAGAGGAAAACATAGGTAGTAAAGTTTCAGATACACCATACAACAATGTTTTTGCTGATACATCCTCTAGGGCAAGGGAAATAAAAGAAAAGATAAACAAAGCCTTTCTACAATAAACTAAAAAGCTTCTGCACTGCTAAAGAAAACACCGACAGTCCTGGCTGGTGTGGCTCAGTGGATTGAGTATCAGCTTGTAAACCATAGGGCTGCTGGTTCAATTCCCAGTCAGGGCCCATGCCTGGGTTGCAGACCAAGTCCCCCATGGGGGGTACTTGAGAGGCAACCATACATTGATGTTTCTCTCCATCTCTGTCTCCCTCCCTTCCTTCTCTCTAAAAGTAAATAAATAAAATATTTTAAAAAGAGAAAACCATCAAAATGAAAAGGGAACAAGCTGTATGGGAAAACATATTTGCCAATGATACCTCGGATAAGGGTTTGATCTCTAAAATATAAAAAGAACTCATATAACTCAATGCCAGGGAGAAAGACAACCCAATTAAAAAATGGGCAAAGGACTGGAACAAACACTTCTCTAATAAGGACACACAGAGGGCCCATAGTCATATGAAAGGATGCTCAACATCACTAGACATCAGAGAGATGAAAATTAAAACCGCAGTGAGATACCCCCTCACACCAGTCAGAATGGCCATCATTAACAAATAACAGACAATAAGTGCTGGTGAGGATGCAGAGAAAAGAGAACCCTAGTATACTCTCAATGGGAATGCAGACTGGCATAGCCATGGATAAAAATGTGGAATTTCCTCAAAAATATAAAAATGGAACTGCCTTTTGACCTAGCAATTCCACTGCTTGGATTATACCCTAAGAACCCTGAAACACCAATTCAAAAGAACTTAATAAGCCTCATTGTTCATAGCAGCTTTCTTCACAATAGCCAAGTGCTAGAAACAGCTTAATGCCCATCAGTAAATGAGTGGATCAAAAAACTGGTACATTTACACAATGGAATACTACACAGCAGAAAGGAAGAAGGAACTCCTACCCTTCACAACAGTATGGATGGAACTGGAGAGTATTATGCTAAGTGAAATAAGCCAGGAAGTGAAAGGCAAACACCATATGATCTCACCTATAACAGGAACCTAATGAAAAAACAAACAAACAAATAAACAAACAAATGAGCAAAATAACACCAGGGGCATGGAAACAAAGAACAAACTGGCAGGGACCAGAGGGGAGGGGGGGAGGGGATAAAGGAGAAAAGTAGGGGAAGGGTCTAGTTAAAGAACAAGTGTAAATGACCCATGGAGCAGGAGAACAGGGTGGAGATTGACTGTGGGATTGGGGGTTGGGCGGGGCAGGGGAGAACAATGGGGGAAACTTGGGACAAATGTAATAAAACAACAATAAAAAGAAAAGAACCCATATGATAATCATATCGATAACCTCCATTACTTCATTATTTCTTTTATGTAGAATTTTTAAAAAGTCTACCAGTTGTTCTTTTTTTCTTTATATGTTGTTCAGATTGACTTGAGTAGTTGCAGATCATGATATGGAGAAGCGTGAAAGGAGAAGAACATCTTCTTTGATGCTCTCCTCGATCATCTGTGGTCTTCACGAAATGTTCTCAGGTCACTCAGTATATGAAAAGAAATTAGAAAACAAAGTCTCTTGCTCTTAACTTAGTTGGAAAATAGACTATAATAGGTTAAACAATGAAAGAAGTCTCATTCACTACAGTTTCAATTCTCTTACACATTTACTTACCCTGTCCAAAAACTTAGAAATCCTCCTCTTTCTGAATACTCATCCTAAAAAGTTATTTGAAAACAAAGCCTATTTTTTAAATTAATTTAGTACTGTTGTTTAACAGCATATCTGGAACATTGAATGTACTCAACACTTATTTATTGAATTAATCAATTAATTTCTATATTAAACCACTGCTCCTGTAAAGGACTGATTTAATTGCAATGAGCATAAATTTCAATGGTGAGCTTGTCTTTCAAAAATATTGTAGAGGTAATGTATTTGGATTGGTCCATCTTTTTGACATAGATCAGAGATCAGTCTATTTTTTTTTTTCTTACAGTTAAGTGGCCAGTCTTCATTCCTTTGTGGTTTAAGATAGACCTTGGGAGAATGGTGTTCACAGGAGATACACTTATGACCACCTAAAGACTGCCACTTGAGAAAAGGCTGTGAATATAATAACATCCCCACTAACAATGTTTTGTGCATCTTGTACAAAACATTTTAATATGAGAAATATGGAAAAGTCCAGTGAGCAGAATGTTCAGAGCTACTATTGGTGCCCAAAGGTGAGGCTTGTCAAGAGAGTTTTGGAAATGTCTGAATATTCATGTCGTGGGCATAAACTAGTGCTGATACTTTGAACACCATAAACATTGCTAGTGTTTGCTTGAACAACTGCAAAGACAAAGGGAAATGAAAAGGATAAGGAAGACCACCATCAACAATAATACATTTTGTAATAGTTATTTCAGGATCTTCTTTTAGAATCTTTTATGTGTTGTAGCAACCTTTGTTGATCCCTGTTCTATTTTCTAGGTGACATGAAATCAATATTTCCCCTTTCCACCCTAAGTGCACCAATTTTCAGAGTGTTCTTCTCGCCTGACTCAGATTTATGTGCTGTTCCAGTGTTCTGCATACACATAACATATTCTCAAGTTTGTCATCATCTTCCTTTCTCAACATTTTATTTAAATATGTTCTTAGTAGTTTGGATAAGATAATTTGATGTCCTTCATCCTATGATATAAATTTTTAAAAAATTAATTCACTACCCTTGGTACTGTTAAAAGATTTTTGCTATATCAGGGATCCAATTGTTATGCATTGGCTTTGCTTAAGATCTACTTTAACCTTACATCAATTCCATCTTAGAATACATGATAGAATAATGTGGATGACTTGTGAAATCCTGGTCCTAAGCATCTCTGGAAAAATTTGCCACCTTGTCATATAAAATTTCATTTTCTCTGGTGTAATGTTCCCGTGGAACTAGATGCTGTAGTCCCAAGTATCTTTTTGTATTTATATTCTGTAGAGAATATAAATGTAGAGAACTGATTAAATTGCAACGAACAATTTTCTTCCTACAGTGTCACTTATTTTATAGAGGGATAATTAAAGACTAGACAAATAAATAATATATATTGAGGTAAAATAAATCAACTTAAATATATTTGTCAGTAAGACTCAGGATATGGGGTGGGTACTGGAAATGAGGAAAGATGGTTAATAAAGGATTTCAAGTGAAAGTGGTATTTAAACATAGATGTGAAATATGTGAATGAACCAATCATATGGATAGCAAGGAAAATAGTGCTGAGATCATCAAATACTAAGGCTGTGAATAGCGCTGAGATCATCAAACACTAAGGCTATGAATAGCTCTGAGATCATCAAATACTAAGGCTGTGAATACAGCTCAAGTTCATGTGGCTGTTGATTTAGGCCATCCCTATTCTGAGTGATCAAAAAGAGATGTTTACTTGTTCTGTCTTTTGTTAGGGTGGGAGAGCCCTTGAAAATGGGTCATTGGCTGAAGTTTTTCAGCCATAGGGCTTCATCAGTACATGTTCCTATTATGGCAGGGCTTCATCTCAGGTCATAATCTACCTCCTACTCAAAAACCCTCAAATACCAAATTGTACATTCTCCACAGACAATAAGAACTTCCATATATCTTGCTGACTATTGCATGCCCATGGTCCTCTAGTCTCCTCTAAGCAGTTGCCCTAACCAAAAAAAAAAAACAGTGTATTATCAAACAAGTCAAGTTTAGCTGGCCAGCTATTTTAAACTGTTACTAATTTTTTTAATAAAAATTATTTTTTAAATTCTTAAAGACAAATGCATATGATCCCAATCATCCCTTCTTCAGCCTGTCAAATGGTTTGTGCATTTGAACATATTTTACTAGTTATTGCCAGCACTCATTTATCCAAAGCTGACCCATAATTTTTACATTTTTTTTTAATTTCCCTGTAAGCAATTCATTTTCTAGATTACCTTATCTAGTTATATATTTTGGGTATTGGACAGAGATATTTATTCACAGTTGCAATGTCAAGACAACTCTAAGATCCTCAAAGTGAGTGTTGTCCCTATCTCTTCCTAGAGCTTATTGTTTGATCCTACCTTTTAAAACCATCAAAAGAGGCTCATCTAGAACTCTTTCCAGAAACATACAAATGGACTTCACCTTTTTGGACTCATATTTAGCAACGTTCTGTCTTTATTTGCAACCATGGTCCATCCTCCATTTAAAACATGTGAGGAAATCCACTGTAAACATAGCTGGCTTCATTGTCCCAGTTATGCTAAGTCTTCCAACACATCTAATTCCTGTAGAAATCTGCAGAGCACTACTGAAAGAAGCAAAACATTATGGATGCAGTGAGAAGGGCATTAGTACATAAAAAAAAAAAAAAGAATTGTGGCTTCAGCTAACAATAATATTGCCCCAGCTAGCAAAAATTGTAGCTGTTGTTGATGTACAGTATTGGGTTTGGGTGATGCTATGATATACCCCTGCTATATTGCAACACTGTTATGGAACATCTCCTGAAAAATGTCAAATTATGTAGTCCCATGTCTGTTTAATATTCTATCTGTGAGAAAATTTCTCTCATTTTTTCTCCACAGACAACAAAAATGTGTGTCACAGCATATTTCTGGGCTACAGCAATCCCAAAAGTAGATTTTTGTTTTTGTGATAAGAAATAGTTTCTTCTAGAGAAGCTGAATACAGGCATGCCTTGTATTATTGTGTTTTGCTTTATTGTGCTTCACAGATATTGAATTCTTTACACATTGAAAGTTTGTGGCCACACATCCTGCAAGTCTATGAGCACCATTATTTTTAACATCATTTGCTCTCATTGTGTCTCTGGATCATATTTTGGTAATTCAGGCAATATTTCAAATACTTTCTTCATTATTATACTTGTTCTGCTATCTGCAGTCAGTGATTTTTGGTGTTACTATTATAATTATTAGGGACACTATAAACCAGGCCCATATCAGACAATGGCACACTTAATCAATAAATGTTTGTGTTCTGCCTGCTCCACTGACCATCTATTTCTCCATCTTCCCCTCTCTTTCCCCAGGCCTCCTTATTCCCTGAAACACACAATATTGAAATCAAACCAATTAATAACACTACTATGGCCTCTCTAAGTATTCAAGTGAAAGGAAGATACACACATCTCTCACTTTAACCCAAAAGCTAGAAATGATTAAGCTTAGTAGAAAGACATGTTGAAAACCAGGATGGACTGAAAACTAGGCCTCCTGGGCCAAAGGTTATTCAAACTGTGAATGCAAAGGAAACATTGTTGAAGGAAATTGAAAGTATTACTCCAGTGAACACACAAATTATAAGAAATCAAAACAGTTATTACTGATATGATAGTTCTGGTGGTGTGGATATAACAAACCAGCCATAGCATTCTCTTAAACCAAAGCAGAATCCAGAAAAAGGCCCTAACTCTCTTCAAATCTATGAAGACTGAGCAAAGTAAAGAAGTACAAAAAAAAGTTTTAAGCTAACTGAGGTTATTTCACAAGGTTAAGAAAAGAAGTAATGTCCTAACATAAAAGTGGAAGGGGAGGCAGTAAGTTCTGATGTAGAAACTATAGCAAGTTATCCAGAATATCTAACTCTGATAATCAATAAAGGTCACTACACTAAATAACAGATATTCAATGTAGATGATACAGTCTTCTACTGGAAGAAAATGTCATTTAGGATTTTCATCACTGCAGAGAAGTCAAAGCTTGGCTTCAAAGCTTCCAAGAACAGACTGACTCTCCTGTTAGGGGCTAATGCAACCAGTGACTTTAAGTTGAACAAATGCTCATTCTGAAACCCTAAGGCCCTTAAGAATTATGTCAAATTTACTTTGCCTGCTCTCTATAAATGGAACAATAAGCCCGATGACAGCACATCTGTTTATAATATCATTTACCGAATATTACAAACCCACTATTGAGACCTACTGCTCAGAAAAAGATTTATTTCAAATTATTACTGCTCATTGACAATCCACCTGGTCACCATGAGTTCTGGTGATGAGATTCAATGAAATTAGTGTTGTTTTCATGGTTGCTAAAGCAACATTAATTTTATGGCCCATAGACCAAGGAGTAATTTTAACTTTCAAGTCAAAATTATGAAATACATTGCAAAAGGCTGTAGCTGGCATAGATAGTGATCTCACTAATGAATCTAGATGAAGTAAATTGAAAACTTTCTGGAAAGAATTTACCATTCCAGATGCCATTAAGAACATTTGTGATTCATGGAAAGAAGTCAAAATATCAACATAAGAGAAGTTTGGAAGAAGTTGCTTTCGACCCTCATGGATGACTTTGAGGGATTCCTACTTCAGTGGAGGAAGTAAGAGCAGACTGGGTGAAAATTGCAAGACAAATGGAATCAGAAGTAGAGCCTGAAGATGTGACCTAGCTGCAGAAATCTCATGATTAAATTTTAATAAATGAGGAATTATTTCTTATGAATAATCAAAATTGTTTCTTGAGGTGGCATCTACTCCTGTGAAGATGCTGTAAAGACTGTTAAAATGAAAACAAAGGATTTAGAACATTACACAAATTATAGTGGATACAGCAGTGTCAGGAGTTGAGAGGACTGACTTTAATTTTGAAAAAAGTTCTGTGGGTAAAATGTGATCAACAGCATTGAATGCTGCAGAGAAATTTTTGTGCTAAGAGTCAATCAATACTACAATTTTCTTTTTGCCTTATTTTCAGAAATTTCCACAGCCACCCCAGATATGGCAGCTATCACTCCAAGCAGTAAGCAGCCAGAAATAGGGAAGCAAGACTTTCCACCAGCAAAAAAGTTAGGACTCACTGAAGGCTCAGATTATGGTTAGTATTTGTTGACAATAAAGTATTTTTAATCAAGCTATGTGCATTTATTAAATATTATTCTATTGCACTTAATGAGCTACAGTATAGCATAATCATAACTTTTATATGCACTGGGAAACCAAAAAGCTCACAGGACTTGTTTTATCACAATATTTTTTGTATTGGTCTGGAAGTGAATCCCCAGTATCTCCAAGGTTGTCTGTATGCATTGCCCTATCCTAATTATCTATACAATGCATGCTTTTTTTGGACTCACATTAGTGTTCATAGTTCTCATCTAATTGCAGATCTTTTCTTAAATTCCATATATCCTTAAAGGTTCTGCCATGACCGAAGGCTATTTTGAACAAGTACAGAAATATGGAACAGTTATAACGCATCTCTGGCTTTGGGCTCAATCTTGTCAGATCTGATTGCATCTGACCATGACATTTTAGAATCCAGGCTCTTTTTTATTATTAGATGTTACATCCTTGGAGACCTGGGAAAACACAAAAAGCTGCAAAACAAAGTCAGTTCATGTAACTTGTGCCACCTTTACCTATTTGTGAAGTTAGGCAACTTCATAAAAATAAAAAAGTGCCACTTTAAGCTCATCTCAAAAATAGACATGAACCCAATTTTGTATAAATCACAGAGACACTTCTCTCCTGGTTACTGTACGGAAGAAAGTCACTGACATCTCTTTTCTGAATTTGTGCTGTATTTGATGCCCAGGATACATGACACTCCAACACAATTTCTGAATGTATTACATTTCTGCTACCAAGGTTGGCATCTCCTTTTGAAGACCTCAATTGTCTTTCTCAAATGTGCAAGTGACCTCTAAGTCTTCCTCAAGCACATAAAGCCTATAAACAAAGATAAATATACATACTTACAAATATACGAGCATTGAAGATTTTCCAAATTAAGTAACTATCACAAAAAAATAAGAAAGAATAATAAAGTTTTTTTCTGTCTACACAATTTACTTCTTTATGTTTAGTATGAATGTATGTTAACTTGATATTAAAATTCTAAAACTCACATTTATATTTGGCTACCAATATCTTAGTAGATTTTGTTTGTTAATACTTCTACTATTCTTCAACTTAAAGTAATTCTCAAAGTGCTTGGTTATGACTAATATAAATGTCCTATGTGCAATACTGATAAAAATGCTGAATAAGATTTAAGAATAAAATTCAATAGAACACTTCCAGAAGATGCTCTAGGATACAAGTTCTTTGCTTAGAAAATAACTTGTATGATTTTAAAAGATACTTGATGTAAATATTTTTTCCTTTTGCTTGATATAAAATTTCAGCCAGAAAGAACAGAACTAAGGAGTTGGTATTATATTCAGTGGTAGAAAAGGACATATTATTATAAAGAAGAAAGGTATTTACTTTACCCTATCTTTGCAAAGCAGATGTAATATGCTACAAACGAACAAGAACTTTCATCACTTTCATCATGTACAAAATGTTCCAGAACTGCACTGATGCTTTATCAACGAACTGCTTTATAAGCAACTGGAAGGGAAGAGATAGGCATGTTTTCTAAGCTCTTCTCACCTACTATTCTCCAATATCTAGTAAAATAGGCATATGAAAACATGCTATTTCAGTCAAAGCTGAGGGGGAAAGCTGTATTTCTTTTAAAATATAACATTCCTTTATACCTATGTTTGTCTGTTCCTTTCATAAAATCCAGGCTTCACACTGTTGCTATCTGCAAAATAGTGAATGCAGGTTATTCAGAACTTGACTGAGTAAAACTTATTGATCAGTATTTCCTCCTTCTAAAGTGCATTACAAACATAATTCTTGTTCAGAATAGTAAGCACACACTGGCACTAAACTCTGAAGTCCCTACGTATCATTATGTTAAGTTTCTACCTGTGTTTGAAACCAATAACAACTTCCCATTAAATAGACAACTGATTAATCAAAACAACAAATTTTATTAATTAAAGAAAAATAAGTGGATTGTCATTTTATTTGTGATCTTTCTATAATCAACCTTGGGGACAACTGTATTGGACTGCAAGGGTCTTCTTTTTTATAAGATTTTATTTATTTATTTTTAGAGAGGGAGGGGAGGGAGAAAGAGAGAGAGAGAGAAACATCAATGTGCGGTTGCTGGGGGCCGTGGCCTGCGACCCAGGCATGTGCCCTGACTGGGAATTGAACCTGCGATGCTTTGGTTCACAGCTCATACAGAATCCACTGAGCTACACCAGCCAGGAAGGGTCTTCTAACTGATCCCATTGGCACTCTCATATATCACCTGACCACTTCATATCAGTGCAAGTGCAATCAGTATTACACTTACTGATGTGTAATCCGTATTACACATCAGTGACTCAGATATGTACTTTGCCCATCTGAAAACCTTTTTCTAGCCCTTTAAATCTGCAGAATCTAATGCATGATGTTGACAGTTTAATTAATACACCTAAATAAAATGATAGTGTAACGTACTTGTCTTTGAAAAACAACTATAAGAACAAAAACAACAAAACCCTTTTAAACAGTAAGTTTTTCCTGATTGTTACCCAGGATTTCATCTTTATAAATTTTAACAATCACATTTTTTACTGATATATGTATAGGGCCACCAATTGGCAATTTGCATTTCCTTTTCTTGACTTATGTTTTATTTACTGTTGCCTTACTTGGGACACAAGCTACATTTGTTTTATTTGGTTGATACTGAACATGCTGGTAGAAGTGGCAGTAGAGGACAAGAACAATGGAATTGAGTAAATATTTTCCAAGTTGTTAAAAAACATACAGATCCTTCTTTAAAGAAATTTAGTGATCTTATATGAAAATTCTATGTCATTAGATGTAAACATGCCAAAGAAAGATATTAAGATATCTGAATGTTAACAAAAAGGAGCAAAATCTCTTTACTGAAAATTACCTTCCCATTGACATAGTAATTCTTCCAATTTTTCACAAGACTTTGGTAATTTTTGGTAGGGTTTTTCTACTCACAAGAAATGTAAATACATTCAAGCTTACTCAAGTAAATAGCAATTTTTTAAAAGATCGTAGGAGCAGCCCTGGCTGCTATGGCTCAGTGGATTGAGTCCTGGCCTGTGAACCAAAGTGTTGCTGGTTTGATTCCCAGTCAAGACGCATGCCTGGGTTGTGGACCAGGTCCCCAGTAGGAGGCACATGAGAGGCAACCACACATTGATATTTCTCCCCTTCCTTTATTCTCTAAAAATAAAAAATTATTTTAAAAAAAGATCATAGGAGGAGATTCAAGAAAATCTTCTGGAGACATAACAGTCAGATCATATCATATAAAAACTAAAATTATGTTTGAGCACAAGAATTCATGTTTCTCAAAACTACATAATGTTTAGTCCTTCATATATATATGTATATATGTATATATATACACATTTGCACATATATGTACACACACACACACACATAAAATCTGCACCAATCTTTGCTCTCATACCAATTAGCTACCTTATGGCACACATTTGCACATAGACATCATGACTTGTTCAACTGCTATGTCAACAGACCTATCAGTTTCATTCTTCATAGTTGTCTAGAAATTTCTCTGTTTCATAAACTAAATCTTGCAACTGAAATTGTGTTGAACAGATACCAGTGTATGTATGACTTTCCTGAGTTAAGATCCCAACTCTTTTCTAATAAATTATGTTTTGGTTGCTGCATTTGCTATACAAGAAGATATTTCTACTTCTCATGGACTGAGGTTTGCAGATAATATAGTTTGTTAATTGGTAATGGAGAAAAGGCATCCAGAATATGTACTGTGTTACTCCATTTAAATATCAATATTAGATATGCTCTCCCTCTCAGCAGTACATTATGCCTTTCTCTTCTTCCTCCTCTTACCCCCAGGCATATTACCTTTCTCTCTTCTAAGTTACAAGGGCCTTTCTTCTGCTTCTGTAAGTTGTTTTCTAAGCCTACACAGCACAGTCAGGTCACTTCTACCACCTCTGTATCTTTCTAAATAAACTTTCTTTTATCATTTGAAAATAAATAAATAAAATAAAATATCAATATTAAAGACAGAACTCTGACAAACCATGCGAGTAGACAATAAAGTATATCACTCTGGAATTTGTGATTAAATTGATCGGAAGATCTTAAGATAGAGAGGTGTTTAGAATAACTTAACATGTTTGGGGCTAGAACTACTGTGTATTTGATGATGCCAATCATTGAGATAAAGAATAAACAGGTAGAAACAAATTTAAGGAATGAATTAAAAACAATACTAGTTCATTTTTGAGAATGCTGATTTGTATTGGTTTTAGAATATTGAAATGAAGCTGTCTAACTTGCAGCTGCATAAAATGTAGGTAGATTGAATTTTTAAATTCTAGGCTAAAATAATTACTTCGTCTATGATAGTAAGATTAAAAAGCTGTGTAGTTAAAAAATGTAATGTGCAAAACTATAGAGATTGAAGAATGAAGAAAATTAAGAAGAGACCCTTAGACAAAATTTTAAGAGACTGGCCAAAGAACGGCACCCCACAGAGAATATTGAGAATGAAGGACAAGAGTTTGGCCAGAAATAGGAAATGATGACAAATTAGAGTTGATTTTAATATTTAAGATTACATTTACTTTCACAAGACAGAAAACAGGAAAATAACACTAGCTTTAATAATACAAGTTTATTTATTACATAAATAATTCTGAAATCCATATAGTGACCAGGCAGCAGAAATGATGTTTTCTTAATGCTAATTTCTCAGAAACTCCATTGATTTTTAAGAAAACTCAAGGGTTAATTCTAATATTTCACTATAAATATTGATTATCTTGATTTGACAAATTTAGTACTATCTATAACAAATTCCCCTTTACAACCATCTAGTAACCACTATTCATCTTTCTAAGAACAACTAAAATGCTACCTTTTCTATGAGACATTTTCAGAGCTTACTTTCCATGGATGAGTATTCATTTATTTCTTCATTTCATGGCCCTTGCTAATCCTTCAATGTTCTTTAGATCATCAGTTCCATAAGATAGGAACATGACCTTATGTATCACTGTCACCCCTAATGTCCATTAACAAATGCCGGTGTTGAATAAGGGATTTAAGATTCAGTGTTACATCTATCACTAACACAGTTAAGTTATTTTCCCAATTTTTACCCTCATCTAAAAATTCAGTGTTGACCCATTGCACTTATCTCTTACATGTTAGAGTTGACTTGTGTTTCTATAGTTTGAACATTTAGCTAGTGAAGACTGAGGTAATACTTTCTCTGAAACTAAAGATAGCATCATAAATATGCAGACCAAATGATGCCTATTCAATGCTAATACTTAAAACAAACAAACAAAAAAACTAAGGCAGAGAGTTTAACATTATTTGAAATATTTTAAAGAGAACTGTGAATGTGAATTTTCCATAACTCCAAAAAACAACAGCAGGCCTGCAATCAATAGGTGTCACTTAGGCCATACTACATTGGAAAATGCAACAAAAACTAAAAAAGAAATTTTGGGAAACATTCAAACCTTTCTTATCAACTCTAAACCCCATTATCACTGTGCAGCCATAAGTCACTATCAGAAAAATAATAATGCTCTCTATTGTTAATTGTTTTCAGATATATTAGAAATGGTAGACTTGCCTAACAGTCAACTAGAACAGCAACATGACATTTTATTATAGAAGAATGAAAGGGCATCTTTAGCTTAAAGACAAAGATAAATTTTCTATGTAAGAGAGGAAAAATTTAAACAAAATAAACACTAGAATTTTGATGTCTAACACATTGTATTTTGTGAGAAAATCAACTTCTACTTCAAACAATAGTTTTTTGAAAAAGACAGAAATTGAAGTATAAAGCATATAAAGGAGAGTGAGACATTATTCTCTTCTCAAAAACTCATGAAATGATGAGAGAAATAAATAAATCAATGTATAACACAATAATGTCATTGGGGCAAAATAGGGTGCTTTCTGAACCAAGAAGAGAGAAATCTAAATTTTGGACTACGGGGAGAATTTTATCAGAATATAATATGAGTATAGGAGATGTATACCATAAGAGACTAGAAAATGGCGGTAAATTCAGATTCATTAAAAATAATAACTACAGAACACAAAAATAACAAAATTCTATAGGATGCAGCTAAAGCATTCCTAAGAGGGAAAGTCATAGTATTACAGCCCTATCTCAAGAACCAAGAAAATCTCAACCACTCAATCTAACTTTACACTTCAAGGACTTGAAAAACAAACAAAGCCTAAAGTGACTGGAAGGGAAGAAATAACAAAGACCAAAGCATAAATAAATAAAATAGAGTAAAAAATACAAAAGATTAATAAAACCAAGAACTGATTCTTTGAAAAAATAAACTAGAATGACTAAACTTTAACCAGATTCATCAAGTAAAAAACAAAGAGAGTACCCAAATAAATACAATCAGAAATGAAAGATAAGTTATAACTGATGACAAAGAAATTTAAAAAAAAAAAGCCCTGGCTGGTGTAGCTCAGTGGATTGAATGCAAGCCTGAGAACCAAAGTGTTACTGGTTCAATTCCCAGTCAGAGCACATGCCTGGGTTGCAAGCTAGGTCCCTGGTAAGAAATATGTGAGAAGCAGCCACACATTAATGTTTCTCTCCCTCTCTTTCTCCTTCCCTCTCCCCTCTCTAAAAATAAATAAATAAAATTTAAAAAAAGAAATAAAAAAATTGTAAAAACTATTACAAAATAAATGCCAAAAAATTTGGTAATATGGATGAAATAGATTAATTTCTAGTAATATAAAGTCTTCCAAAACTGAATCAAAAGAATCAGACAATCTAAATATACAGATATCAAGTAGTGAAATTGAGGCAGTAATCACAAAACTCCCAACAAACAAAAGTCCTGAACCAAATGGCTTTACAGGTAAATTTTACCAAACATTCAAAGAGCTGACACCTGTCCTTCACAAATTCCTTTTTTTTAAGTTAAGAGAAGAGAAAAATCTCAAGTTCATTCTATGGGGTCAGAATTAACTTAATTCCAAAACCAAATAAAGACACTACAAAGAAAAAATTATAGGTCAATATGCCTGGTGAACATAGGTGCTAAAATCCTCAACAAAATATTAACAAACTGGATCCAGCAATACATTGAAAAGATCATACACCATGCAAGTGGGTTTAATTCCAGGGATCACAAATCAATAAATGAGATACATCACATAAAAAATGAAGGATAAAAAAAACACATGATCATATCAATAGATGCAGAAAAAAAGCATTTGATAATATCTAACACTAATTTATGATAAAAACTCTCAGTAAAGTGGAAATATAGCAACCATACCTCAGTGCAATAAAGGCTATATATCCAAACCCACTGCCAAGATTATATTCAATAGGCAAAAAACATAAGCATTAGTTTACCTTAAGATGAGGAACAAGGCAGAGATGTCCGCTTTCACACTTGTGTTTATCATAGTACTAGAAGTCCCAGCCACAGCAATCAGATAAGAAGGAAAAATAAAAGATATCAAAATTAGAAATGAAGAGGTAAAACTGTAGTTATTTGCAGATGACATATACTGCATAAATCCTAAAATTCCATGAAAAACAACTAGAACTGACAAATGAATTCAGTAAAGCAATATGATACAAAATAAATATCCAGAAATCACTTGCATTTTATACACCAATAATGAATTATCAGAAAGAAAAACTAAGAAAATAATCGCACTCACAGTTCCTTCAAAAATAATAAAATGCGTAAGAAAATATGTAACCAAGGATGTATAGGTCTATATTCAAAAAATTATAAGACACTGAAGAATGTAAAGATTCAAAAAGTGGAAACATATGCCATGTTCATAGATAGGAAGAATTAATATCATTAAAATGTTTATACTAAAAAAAAACCTCTAGAATCAACACAATTCCAATCAAAGACCAATGGGATATTTCAGAGAACTAGAAAAAATATTCCAAAAATGTATATGGCATCACAAAAGATCCTGAAAAACCACAACATCTTGAAAAAGAAGAAGAAAATTGTAAGAAATCATATAACTTGATATCAAACTATACTACAAAGCCATAGTAATAACAACTCCATGGTACTGGTATGAAAACAGACAGATAGATCAATGGAACAGCATATAGAGCTGTTAATTAATATTTGCAAAGAAGGCAAATACCCAAAATGGAGTAAAGAAAATCCATTTAATAAATGGTGTTAGGAATATTGTACAAATATGGGCGAAAAATGAAACTAGATTACTTTCTTACTACCTAAACAAGGATGAACTCAAAACAGATTAAAGACTTAAATATCATACACAAGGCTATAAAAATCACAAAAGAAAACATAGGCAATGAAATCTCAAACATTTCTCATAGCAATGAATTTTCTGATATATCTCCTCAGGTAAGGAGACAAAAGAAAAAATAAACAAATTGAACTACATCAAACTAATGTTTCTGAAATAAAATAGAACCATCAATCAAGTGAAAAGAAAACCTACTAAGTGGGAGAATACATTTGTCAATACATTTAATAAGGGGTTAATATCCAAAATTTATAAAAACTTATACAACTCAAGACCTTCCAAAAAACAAACCAACCCAGTTAAAAAATGTGTGCAGGACCTGAATAGACACTTCTCTGAAAAGGACATAGAGATGGCCAACAGACACTTGAAAAGATGCCCAACATCACTAATCATAAGAGATATGCAATTAAAAGCCACTATGATCTTCCCAGGCCTGGTTGCTCAGTTGTTTAGAGTGTCATCTCAATATGTCATAGTTGTAGGTTAAACTCCCAATCAGGGCACACACTATAACCAAGTAATGAATGCATAAATAAGTGGAATGACAAATTGATCTCTCTTTCTCAAATCCATAAATCAATTTTAAGAAGAACATTTAAAACCACAATGCAATATCCCCTCACACTTGTCTGAATGGCTATCATCAACGGATCGATAAAAACAAGTTTGGGCAAGGCTGTGGAGAAATGTGAACCCTCATACACTATTGTTGGGAAGGTAGATTGGTGCAGCCACTACAGAAGGCTGTATGGAATTACCTCAAAATTAAACACAATGCTGCCTTATGACCCAGAAATTCCTCTTTTAGGAAATTATTGGAGTAAATCCAAAATACTAATTCAAAAGAATATAGGTACCCTTAACATAGTGTGGTTATTGCTGAGGGGAGGGCAGAAAGAGGAGAAGCAAAGGAGGGTCTAGAAGGAAACCCTTAAACCAACTATGTCAGGGGTTTTGTTTTGTTTTGTTTAGGAATATTTTTCTACCTTTTACATTATCTACAGAACTTCTTACATCATTTTTAAATGAAACTTCTATCATAAATTTCTAGTGTATAATCCCTATATTCTCCTATTTCTTTATCTATAAAAATAATACTCAGAGTTTCAAAAATTATTTCTGGAAAATAAATATAGCATTTCTCAATCTAGTTTATTTTTACTAAGAATGTCATTGAGAGCTACCCACACCATGATTCCTCTTGTAATTTTGTCTTCAAAAAATTTTTAAGTGCAACACATTCATTTTTAGCAAAAACAAAATAACAATTTGTTTTTAGTGTTTTTGTCTCCATTAAACCAGAAGATTTAGTTCAAGTCAATAGTTAGTTGTAACTCAATAAAACTAAATTTGACCTAAATCTTACATAATCCCACAACCTGAGACCATATCAACCACTGAAAAATTTAATTTCATGCTAAATGAAAAAAGAGCAAATTGAGGAGCAATTGTTTATGAAGTGTGCAATTGGTTTGTAAGAAACATATCAATCATAGCTTAAAACATTCTAAAATATTGAGCATTACATCAGTTAGCACTGTGGCCTGAGAGGCAGGCATCTGGAATAAATATTTTGCCAGCCTAACCTTCTAAAGTGTGAAGTCCTTTCTTCACTCTAAGCTGTACTGACCTATCCTGTACATTGTTTAACTCACTGGTTTTTAGCCTAGATCACAGATTATTATTATTTTTTAGTCCTACTCCAGAATTTCTATATATAAATGATACAGATCTTCATACTCATGGGATTAAAGTCACTAACACTTTGAGTATAAACACAATTCCCCTCTCCATCCCAACTGCACATGATGAACAGAAAGTCAGTGTGCATGATTAAGTGCACAGGGTCAATGGAAGAAAAGTCATGTATGCATCATCTTGGTGATAAAGTCTGATATTTGTTCTTCCGCACCTGCACTCCTTTTCTGACAGCTTGCAGGCCATTTACATCACCACTTCATCTGCCTAAATTCCTTAACTTCTCAACATTTCAAACCAAACCTCATTGAATCTTCATGAGAAAGTTCAATTATCCAACCTAAAATTAATTTCTCCCTCTTGTAAGTCCTAATTTATTTTCTATTTAACAGAGTTTCCCCTTAGGATACATATTGTAAAGTAGTTAATTATGAAATACAAAAGATGATTTCTCAAATATATGATAGGTTTTGAGGAAAACAGGCTCATTTTTCATTTCTATCTACTATCCCAATGTAGTATGTTATTTCCAATTGCCACTATAATATTTTTTCAATAAATTCTTTGTCCCTATCTCCCATCTATTAAACTCAATGCTTCACTTGGAAGGGAAAATGTTTAATTGCTTGATATTTAATGGAGCAGTAGCTTTCAAACTCCAGTTCAGCTGGAAGCAGCTAAGGATATATATGGGATTATCTGTTGCTATCATAAATATTTAAGGATATACTAGTAAAAATAAAACAGATTACAATAAATTGCACTCCATGTCCACTTCCAAGTATCTCAGACTTCCAACTGTGCCTATAGTTCTGTTCCATCCCAGCATGTCAAACTCTAATAGCTCCTGGGAAGTATAAAAAAAATGTTGACCTTACTTTACCCAAACACAATTTTCAATGCTATATTACATGAACATTTGCCAAGCACTATACATCAGATCTTAATTTTTAAATAACTTCCTAAACTTTTTAACTGCATGATAGAGAGACATATGTTAAACTCTTTAGATGCATTAATTTAATCCTTGCAACTGTATTTGCTCAATAGTATCATTATCCTTGGTTTATACTAGAGTAAACTGCAACAGTGGGTGTTAATGATTTATTTACTATCATGCAGTTACTCAAAGTTAGAGGCATCATTCAGTGTCTTCTGTTACTCTTTTTAAATGTTATAAATTAAAAAAAATAAATGCTAGAAATTTTATGTTTGATTTTTCCTGAGAAGGAAATTTTATATGAATAAATAATTCAATTCAAATCAATGTATATTCCACCTGAAAATCATTTAACCCTATTAGCAGTATGTTTTGCTCTAGCTAACCTAACCATTCAAAAGAAGGCAAAGTAAGTCTTAGAAATCTTTATCACATGTTCCTTTTGAAGAGCAGACAGACTCATAAGTGACAAAACTACCCAGTAATTGACTTCCTAATAATAAAATATATAAACTGGAAATATGTTATTAAAATATTGACACCTTGGGTATAAAAAATAATCTTTATCAGGAAGTTTTTGATTGAAGTAAAAGTCATTAAGTATAGAAAATGTATAGTATGTATTAAATTTGTTAGAAGTAAGAACTGTATTTATAGAAATTACATATGGCAAATATTATCAATGGTGAGTATTTTTCTGTTAACGTCTTTTCCTTGATTAATTTCTATATATGATTTGGTAACAAATACATAATAAAATGAGGTAAAATATATAATATTTAACAATGAACTTTGAAAAAAGTTTGTGTTTTAAAAAGACTATAAATTGTTCTTGAAAGATAAACATATGTAATAAGTGGACATCATGCCATGACTGATAATTCTTCCAAGGAAAACTGAATATAGACTTGATTTTGATTTCTTCCACAGAATTTAACACAGTTAAAGTTAAAATATTAATCTTTCTTCATCAGTTTTAGTTGAAGCCTGACAGGTAAAAATATATTTGTTTCAGCTTTAATGAGATACAATCGATATAATTTGTGTAAGTTTAAGGTGTAAAATGTGATGAATTGATACCAAAATGATTTCAATATATATGGCAAATTGTTCACTATTATGTTAGTTAGCACATCCTTCATTTCACATTATTACCAGTATTTTGTTGTTGATGTGATGAGAACATTAAAGCCCTAGTCTCACAACAACACCCAAGTACTGAATACATAATACGTTTTTATGTGTCATGATCACCATGCTGTGTATTATATCTCTTTAGGGCTTACACATCTTGTACCTATAAGTTTGTAGCCTTTTAACAGCTCCCTGTTTCCCCCACCCTTCAGGTCTTGGCAACCACCATTCTACTCTATTCTAAGGGTTTGATGTTTTTAGATTCTACTCGTAAATGAGCTTATACAGTATTTGTCCTCCTCTGATTTAATTCATTTAAAAATTATTACCCTAAAGGTCCATCCATGTTATGGCAATGACAGAATTTTCTTTTCTTTTGGAATGAAATTCTAGTGTGTGTGTGTGTGTGTGTGTGTGTGTGTGTGTGTGTGTGTGACATCTTGTTTATCCACTCATCCTTGATGGATACTTAGGCTCTTTGCATGTCTTGGTTATTGTGAATAATGTTGCAACGAACATGAGTGTGCAAATGTATCTTTTATTTTTTATCCTCAGTTTTTTTTAGCTCTTAGAATTAGAGGAAGGTAAAGAGAGAAACATCAGTGTGGGAGAGAGAGAGAGAGACATCAATTGGCTGCCTCCCGTAAGTGCCTGGACCAGGGAACGAACCTGTAACCCATGTATGCACCTTGACCAGGAATTGAACCTACAATCTTTTAGTTACAGGACATTGCTCCAACCAAATGAACCACACTGACCAGGGAGATATATATCTTTAAGACAATAATTTGATTTTCTTCAGAAACATGCCCAGGAAAAAATTGATTGATCATATGATATTTCTTTTTTATTTTTTTGAGGAATCTCCATGCTGTTTTCCATAATGATGGTACCAATTTACATTCTGACCAACACTGTATTAGGGTTCGCACCTCATTGCCAGAATTTCTTATTTTTTTTAATAATAATTATTTGAACAGGTGGGAGAGACTGTCTCACTCTGGTTTTGACTCACATTTCCTTGATGATTAGTGATACTGAGCATCTTTTCATGTACTTGTTGGCCATGTTTATGTCTTCTTTAGAAACTAATTAATGGAATTATTTGTTTTTTTAAATTGTTGTTATTGTTATTGAGTAGTATGAGTTCCTTGTATATTTTGGATATTAAGCCATTATCATATATATATATGGTTTGCAAATTTTCATCCACTTCATAGGTTATTTTCTTTATAAACAAACTGATTCAGCCATCACAGAATCTAATTACAGAAGCCTGACCAAAAATGAGTAATGATTATCTTTTCAAGACACTACATTTTGGAATGACTTGTTAAGCAGCAATAAAATAATTTACATTCTTTTGCATCTTACTTCGATCATTCAAAGTTAAGCCCTTCATGTCATCTAATCTATCCATAATTTATTTCTTGCATAGTAGATATCACTATCACTCCAGGGTATCGGTAGACTTTCTTCAGTCATTTTGTTCTAAAGGGCATCCAACTTGTTTCTAATTTTAGCCACTATGGTAAATGTTGTATTACCACTTTATTTAAAATATTGCCAAGATAATATTCTTAAGAGAAATACAATTTTATGTAATAAGATATATCTAGCCAATTATCAACTATTTATTTTTTTTCATTATAATATTATGAATTTCCTGTTATATCAACAGAAAATGTTAGCTCTCTTATATCAATAATAAAGAGAACTTTTTTATTTCTTTTTAATAGCTTTATAATTTTCCTACTGATTTCTCCTACTTCATTTATTAAAACTTTTAATTTAAATTAAAACAAAAATGACTATTCAAATCATATTAAAGACTTAAATTTTAAACCTGACTCTATAAAAATAATAGAAGAAAACATAGGCAGCAAAATCTCAGACATTGCTTGTAGCAATATTTTATCAAATATATCCTCCCAGGCAAGGGAAACAAAAGAGAAAATAAACAATTGGGACTACACCACACTAAAAAGATTTTGCACAGCAAAGGGTAACATTAGCAAAAAACAAAGACAACTTGCAGAATGGGAGAACATATTTGCCATTCATCTGACAAGGGGTTAATACCTAAAATTTAAAAAAGAACTTTTAAAACTCAACACCATAAAAACAAACAACCCAATTAAAATGTGGGCAAAGGACCTGAATAGACACTTCTCCAAAGAGGACATACAGATGGCCAGTGGACATATAAAAATATTCTTAATGTCACTAATCCTCAGAGGAATGCAAATTAAAACCACAATAAGATATCATCTCACATCTGACAGCATGTCTATCATCAATCAATCAACAAACAAGTGCTGGTGAGGATGTGGAGAAAGGGAACCCTTTTGTATTGGTGGGAATTCAGACTGGAGCAGCCACTCTGGAAAACAATATTGAGATAACCCCCCAAAATTAAAAATGAATCTGAATTTTGACCTAGTAATCCCACTTCTGGGAATATATCCAAAGGGGCCCAAAACACTAATTCAAAACAACACAAACACCCCTACGTACATTGTAGTGTTATTTAAAATCACCAAGATATGGAAGCAGCCCAAGTGTCCATCAGTAGATGAGTTGATACAACATCTATGGGACATTTACACAATGCAATACTGTTTGTGTATAAAAGAGAAGAAAATTTTACCCTTTGCAACAGTATGGATGGACCTGGAGAACATTAAGCTGGTTATAGAAATACAAGTACCATATGATTTCACTCATATATGGAATCTCATGAACAAACTGAACTAACAAGGAAAACAGAGACAGATTCATAGATGGAGAACAGGCTGACAGCTGTGGCAGGGAATGCAAGTGGGTTGGAGGGATAGAGCAGAAAGGAAAAAGAACTCATGAACGGGGACAACAGTGTGGGGATGATAGGGGGAGTAGGATATAAGGGCACTAAGTGGTAATGGAAAAATACAATAAAATATAAAAATAATAGTGAGTATAGAAATAATAAATTACATATTAGCTCCCAACTTTAACTGTACTACTCTTTTAGTAGTTTCCTATTTAGAATAATATATGTTTTGAGTTTTAAGAAATGTATTTGTATTAAATAATTTATTTGTATTAAATAATTTATTTGTATTAAATAATTAAATGCATTTTTCTATTTACTTACATTTAAAAAATTAGATGGGTAATTTTTATCAAATTTATCAGTTCCTAGAGAATAATGACATAATATTATTATAACTTATTAGTAGATTAAGTTGGTCACTTTTCCAGATACTAAAACACCCTTTTAATCATGGAGTAAGACTGTTTGGTCATCATAGATGCAATTTTATTTTATTTTATTTTATTTTCTAAAAATGAATGCATCAATAATCAAAAGAAAAATTGTACCTTTTTATGCTTTGATTTTTTTCTATTATTTTATCAGGTTATTTAATAAATATAGAGCTAGTTCTGTCACTTGAAATAAATAATACCAGATTCTTTAAAAATTAGGTCAATTCACTTATGAAGATGTGATGTGATTTTTATTCACTCTTCTAATATAATATTTTTATATTACATTTATTATATTGTTATGTTTATTATATTTTCAAAATTTCTACTCCTTTGGTCAATTTTGTATTCTCAGTTTTCAAATATATTAGTCTTATATTTGTTGGTAATTATTGTTCTTCTTAAACATTTT
Organism: Tonatia bakeri; assembly: GCA_004024845.1. NCBI lineage: Eukaryota > Metazoa > Chordata > Mammalia > Chiroptera > Phyllostomidae > Tonatia > Tonatia bakeri. The sequence continues at coordinate 87,029 of PVIA01006755.1, forward strand.
ATTTATTTATTTTTAGACAGATGGGAAGGGAGGGACAAAGAGAGGGTGAGATACATCAATGGATGATTGCCTCCTGTGTGCCCCCACTGGGGACTGGGCTCACAACCCAGGCATGTGCCCTGACAGGGAATCGAACCAGTGACCTTTTGGTTCGCATGCCGATGCTCAATCCAGTAAGCGACACCAGCCAGGGGTATTGTTCATTTTTATTTCTAATCTTTTGTAATTTAATTTTTTATTACTTTACTTATGTTTCCCTTTTTCTTTCTTTTTTTATCTAATTTACTTAAAAGAATGTAGTTGTTTCACAAGCATTTTCAAAAAAGCATTTGTATTTATTATTCCTTTTTGTTACAATTCTACCTCTTGATTACCTCACTTTCATTGTTTATCTTTTTATTGATCTCCAATTTATTGTATAATACTTTATTTTTTATATTTTAAGAAGTCAAATACTTCTTTTGACTTTTAATATTACTTCTTTAGTAATGACGCACTTTACATTTACTTTGATGAAAAAGTACCTTGATAAAGAGCATTTTCTTATTCCTAAGATGTCCATATTTGTTGCTAATATTTTAATAATTCATTTTTATCTTTTATTAGAAATGGTACATTAAATTCTGCAGTACATTTTTTACAAAATAGTTTTAAATGATTTTTATTGTGAGTAATTACATAATAAATTATTATAACTCTTCTGCACCCATATGAAATAAAATGAATAATCACTGTACAATTGGTACAACTGTATATATTTATATTAATGATTATATTATCTAATATTTACAGTTTTCTATTTTTCTACAATGTCTGCCAAATATGAAAAAGTACATTGGTGACATTCTTTTGAATTATGTTTCATTTAATTACTAATATAATTTCCAATAGTACTTCCTCTTTGTATTTAGCTGCTACTTTTGTCAGTGCAAATGGAATTATAAGATATTGCCTTAATATACTGTTCATTTTCAATTATTCAGTATGTCACTAGGACTTGTTGTGTGTTTTGTTTGATTTTTACATAGATACTAATATTAGCAGTCCTGCTTTTTTCCTCTTTCTTAATTTGTATTTGTTTGGAGGTTTTTGCTTTTAGTCTTACAAGGGAGATTAACATTAACTGGAAAGACCCCATGCTTGGTGGCATAGTATAAACTTAAAATCTGTGTCCAAAGGAAACTGCAACAGAACTCAATAAATTCAAATAACTCATACTGTGTTATGGGCCCCATTTATAGTTTCTATAGCTTCCATTCTCTTAGCAAACACCATTTTCATAATAAATAATGGATCTGGAACCATTAATTGACACATGGTTTGGTGGGAGAAGACCTGGAGAAACCCATTAATCGTGAAATTAGGTTAATAGGTGAGTATCGACTAACCCAAATTAAAAATTGCCCAAGGGCTAATATGACCACGGACTTGATGAAGATTAGCTTTGATATCCATAATACTCAGTGTTAGTGAGTTTCTGCTCCATTAAGTAGAGAGATTGGAGTTAACTGGTACTGTATTTATGGAGTCTGGTTTTATGTCTGTTTTAGCATAGGAGGTTAGTCAACAGCAGAAGACAAAGGGTCCAAAATAATTTCCTTTTAGAGAGTGTTCCTACTTAGGTTTTCAGATCTTCAAATAAGTATATGAATATTAATCAAATGAGTTAGACATTCTATATTGCCTTCTATTTCCAGAGAAGGGGGTGCATTCTGTACTCAAATAAGCGCATAAACACTCAGGTCTTGTGCTCCATATTTCAGATGGCAGAATCGGGATAGTCAAACTAAGTGCACTTCTCAGTGTTTAGTGGGAATATAGTGTGTAATATACTTCGTGGCTCAATATCGACACAGAATTGGACATTTAAAGAATTAATATGTGTGATTGAGAAAACAGTTGAAAAGCCAAGGGGAACACTCAAAAATATCTTTGGCTGAGTTTCCAGGAAAGTTAAAGTACTCTGTGTTCAGTTAGGCATGCCACTCTTAACTTCTTTAGTGCCCATCTGAATTCACAATTAATTGATTTGGGAATAGAAAAAGAGATAGCCGCTGGTAATGACATAAGGGGATTGGGGTGAGGTTTTTATTCTAAAGTAAAAGTAACTCCATCATCCAGCAAATAAGCAAATCTGAGATTAGTAAAGGGTCAAGGTTCTCAAATATCATCAAGTTACTGATAATACATCTTACCTACAAGATCTAGAGCAATTGTTTAGGGCCGAGGAGATGGAGGCAAGTTCAAAAAATATAAAAATAAAGGTAGGAAGTGGGTGGAGTGAAGCAAAATTCATACCTTCAGCAAAGTATCATGGTCCCAGTAGTAAATAACTAATGTGCTGGAACTTGGAAGGAGTTAAATTTTAGAAAGCCAAGGCTCTGAAATAACGGGTGAAATGGACCCTGAGTCAACACCATTTTGTGTTTATCTGAATAAAACACCATTTTGTGTTTATCTGTTCATAAAAATAAGAATAACCATTCAACTAATTTTTTCTAAGTAAGTAAAGATTAAGTTCCTAAAAATAAGTACCAAAATGTTTATTTTATGGTAACAAATATGTATTACATAATGGATCAGATGCCTTAATGCTATGGTAAACACTGTCTCTGCAGAAGGGAGTGCTATGAGAAGTATCTGGTTTTATGATAAACAGTAGAATGTATGGTGGGGATTTAGGTTGTATATATAACCTGCTATATGCTATTACCAGCTGAGTACAGTTGTACTTTGTTCTCTTTAAATATTATCTCTTTACCCCAGGAGCACCATATTACCCAGACCAGTCAGTGAGTTCCCTTGGGCCTCTGTACCAGCATGAGATACAGTCACATTATTTCATTCTCTGCCAGGGAATGGGATGGCCAGACAAGAGGAAAAAATATGGAACAATCATATTTTACTAAATTTATGCCAGTTATCACATGCTCACTTAAATTATAGTTATTTGATCATTCACATGAATAGTAATGATCTAATTTTCTGACAGGTCTATCACTCTAGTTCAGCTCTATAATTTACATTGAAATTTACCTCACATTCATGGAAATTATTATTATTATTATTATTAATTATCATTATTATTTAGATTTGGGAGTTCTATCCTTTCTTGTTCCTTTTGATTACTTAATCATCACTGGTCAGATTCCTAGACATATTTTGCTCACTCCATATTCATTAGTTACTCATACACTTTTTGCACCTTTGTGTGCTGTGTTCTGTGCAGCATACTTTTTAATAATGTAAGTGTTAATCAGAAGTTAATATCAGATCTAAAGATATAAATGGAATCAACAGCATGTGTTATAACTATACCCCTCAAAGGAAGAACCATAAACATTTCCTTGAAAAAAATGTACATAATTATCACGAACTAATATGAGTAATAGGATTTGAAAATGCAGAAATGAGATGTAGAAATAACTTGATTGGTAGAAAAGTGGAAGGAAACTTTGCAGACCTATAGAGGGAGTAGTTAGGTAGCAGTTCATTGACAAGAACAAAGACCAAAATATGGAAAATAACTTTGGAAGAATTTTTAAAGACTTAACTAAGACAGGAGTCTCTCAGGTCAATGAGCTCTGTTGTTTATTAACCTTAGTGCTTCAAAGTTGTGTCTGCTTAGCCAAAACAATATAGGAGTTTCTGACATGGTCAAGACTGCAATGAGACATAGGCAGCTATTTTTTTTAATTCCTCAGTTTCTTAATACATGCTAGTTTTAAAGTATTCATGTCTTTTTTATTGTTAGCCATTTTAATTAGTTTCCTTATCAATCAAATACATATATGAGATGGTGAGGATTTTTATCTTATCTTTCTCTTAAGAAGATAATAATATCATCCCTAGGAAAAGAGAAAGAATTTTTAAAAACTGGAGAATATCTAATGAGAAAGAAATGATCTTTTATGTGTGTAATATTTAGAAATATTCTAGCAGCTTCTAAGAATGTCACTTCATTTGGAAATTTCATTTGGAAATTTCTTAGTAATTTTGAAGATAGTCTCATTTGGAAAAAAATAACTCCATAGATATCACTTGCCTATAGCATTGCCTTGTAATTCTATGACATTAAAATGCTATTTTCACCTAGTAATGATGTAGAAATCTCATCACAGACAACCAAATTCTGAATTCATTTATGATGGCTCCTCTTGGAGATGAGAAGACACTTAATATAAAATCCATGAAAAGACAGAAGAGAAAAAGATAAAATAAATAGAAAAAAAGGAACAAAGATCAAGCAAAATAAACAACTGTCATGTCAAATAAATTGACAGATGAAATAAAATAAGAAATTTAGGGTCTATGTAAACAGAAGACAATATACTTTTCAGCATTATTTTTATTAAGAACTGCCAATAACATTTTTGAGTAAAGTCTGTTATGAAATTGCTATATAATAGCAATTGACTTATAAAAATGATTCCTGTTCTTTTCATTTTAAAGAAATTATGTCACTTATTTGTAAGATATAAAAAATATTGAGAAAAGGAAAAGAACTCATTTCTGGTGACTCCTTATCACATATTTCCATGTGATAAAATTCATTAGAGTCACAAAGAATACTTCATTTCCCTTCTCCCTCTGACAGGAGAAATGACACATCAAATTGGCAAACTCAGGAGAGAAACTCAGCTTTGTGGCTCAACATCTTTTCTCTATTTTCACTGTTTTTGGAATCCTGCTGTGTAGGAGGAACCAGCCAATATTCTCACCTTCTCTCTGCTTAGCATTAAGCTTCCCGGTGTATCCCCTGACTTAGTTTTGGGAGGCAGGCTCAATTCACACAGGTTTAACAGGCTCTTTGGTTAGACTTAGATCATGACCCCCAATAGTAGAGCCCCGAGAGTGACACAGATAATTGCGATAGCTGAATACCTGCCTCCTGCCTCCTGAATTTCTCAGTCATTTCTGAACATGGGCAGAGTAGAAGAGGAATTATGTACTGATCCCTTAAATCTCAAGAAAATGCATTGAAGCATTATCGATTATTCGTAAGATCTATAATTACTACATAAAAGCAAAAATAAATCAATCAATAGATAGGTAGATAAGTAGATGGATAGGTAGATGCATAGACAAATGAATAAATGATGAATCTTTTTGGTACAGTGATAATTAGAACCCTTTTGGTAAGACTATTCTCATAAACTCTAATTTATAATAAATAACATGTAAATGGAGTTTTATTTATTAATTTATACAACCATTTATTCATTTGGAAAATATCTACTCTGATATAAAGAAGGGAAATGTAGTCAATTCTATTCAAATAAAATGATGCTTCATCCAAAATAATTTAATAGGATATAAGGAAAGATTTTACCTGATATAGAAACATAGCATTCATAAAAAATGTTATTGCAAAGTAAACTAATAATACAATTTATTTAAATATATATTGAGCATATTTTATATGATGATAAAGTAAATACAGGTATAAATTGGGCTTCATCCAAGTTTTGCATTTGTTAAATACATAACACATAACATAAATACAACATTTTACACAGCACTTATTTAAAGCTTGTAATGAACCAATAAGCCGGTTTTATTGTTGACTCTCTTTTATAAATGAACTATATCACAAAGAGATTAATGTGCTTAAGGACCCACAACTACAACTAGTGACGTAGCCCATCTCCATGATGGCCCCCAGATCACTACCTTTGATACTCATGCCCTTGTGTAGTCTCTTCGCGCATTGTACCAGAATCAGTCCTGTGACCAGTTAAATATGACAGAAGTGATGGTGTGTCACTTCCAAAATGAAGTTGT